>JAJOOH010005863.1:0-73116 GCA_029582605.1 Solanum gracilifrons
CCCCCCCCCCCCCCCCCCCCCCCCCCCCCCCCCCCCCCATCGTGACCATATATTGTAAGATATGATCTCACTGTATTTGTGTCATTTCAAAGATCTAGAAAAATATTCTTCATACTTTATCTATGTATAATTACATTTCTGATATATTGTGCAAGATATAGTACCAAAATTACAATTTATCATTTTTAAATCATAAAATATAGAATACTTTTTCGACATGATTTATCAATAATTGTCAACCATGTGTTTATACGATAAAATAATTCCATGAAGTACAAATATGTTGTAACATCTCGCAAATTGAAATAACTAGGAAGAAGTCAAGAATTGGAAATAGTGATTTTAGGAAATAATAAAAATCTGGAAATTTGTTCAAGTTAAGTAAAGGTTGAGTTTTAGTCAACTTCAAATGACCATAACTCCTAGCTTAGGAAGATTTAGGTGTGTTTCCAGATATCGTAGGAACTATCTTGGAATAGTCTTTCCAACGCCGCCGAGTTTGTGCGATTCCGAGTTCGTATGAGTGAGATATGCCCTTTGGAAGTTGGGTTGTTTAGATAAGGAAAGAATAGTCCAAATTTTTGAAGGGTATTTTAGTCTTTTTCTTGCCCAGTTGTTTTATTTCGTTTTTTGTAATTAAGTTAGGGTCTAATCAAAATTAGATCATTTTAGAAAAGTTGAAGTTCACGCTAGGGCTTGGAGAAAAGAGAAAAGAGGAGAAAGGATAAGAAAAGTTCAAAGTTCGTCGATTCTTGGAGATTTTCGTGTGGATTTCGCCAAGGATTTAATCCTACAAGGTATGTGAGGCTTTCATAACGTTGGGTTCGTTCACCCACGTGCCAAACATGTTTATTTCTGCGTGAATTCGTCCTAAAAGAGTTTGAAAGTTGATGTTCTTGATATCTATTCTTGAATTTGATAATGTTCTTGAGTTGGGCTGAAATTAAGAAGTTTCTAAGATCGTTACGTCAAATTATTGCGTTGGTTGGAGTTAGGTTCTTAGGTACATTTGCTGGGTATCTGTATCTAAAAAGAATTTGGGAAAAAGAATCGAGTTTGGGCGAATTAGGGCTGTAAAACGAAGAAGAAATTTAGTCGGGCAAATCTGGGCACTGGCTCCGCGTCGTGGGCCTGCTCCCCAAATTTGGGGAAAATACCTTCGCGGAGCAGAGCGGTCACGGACCGTTCTTCCTCAAAAAGTATTTTCGCGACAAAACATTAAATACATCTCCTCGTCACGGACCCACCCTTAGACAATGATTTATTTTTTCTCATGTTTAGGTATCTAAAAACACTCCTAAACATCATGAGATCTTTCCTATCACAAATCACAATCCTTGAATCCATAATTCAATTTAAGGAAAGTTAAGAGTCAAGTTTAGAAGTTAAGACGGAAGTTAAGAGAAGTTCATTAAAGTTTTTCAAAAGTCCTTAACAAACGTTTTAACTTTGTTTTAAGACTTAAGTTTCGAGTTAAGCAAAGAGTAAAGAGTTGAGTTCATTTCTCAAAAAGCTATAAGGGAACTAAGTATTCCCAAGAGTTTAAAATGTTTCACATTTGGACAAGAAAGGGGACATCGATTCCAAGAGAGCTTTTAAGCTAAGTTTTGAGTAATTATCTCAAACCAAAGAAAGAAGTTTGTTTTAAAAACATATGAGCTAAGTATATTTTGGGAGTAGTATTGAACACTGATATGGGGATGAGAGTTCATATTAACTAAAGTCTCCATAAACCATGTAGCCATCATGGGTAGTAAATGATCATACTTTTTAGATGACTCCTTAAGATGCTTTAAGCATAGACTTGCGGATCCACTTAGTTAAGCGTTCTATATGACGGCAAAGTATAGGATAGTTCTGGTAGCGTGAGCAAGATGTTGTATCACCACTTAGGCTCATAGTGGTGGTTGTCGGTTAGAGAAACTCCCACAGAAACTATATTACTTTATTATGTGAGTAAATTTGAGTTTGTTATTGCATTTTTCTTTAACAAACTAAGTTGTTTCCCACTGTTTTTACAAGCTTTCTATATATTACATATGTTTATTGCTTTATATTGAATTAAGTTATGCAAGAGTTGAGTAAAGCCTAGGTAAGTGTTCATTTCATATCATTTTCAAGCTTAAGTTGTGTACTTAGCATTCCAACTCGCATACTCGTACATTCAATTGTGTACTGATGTCAGTTGGCCTGTATCATTTTATGATTTAGACGCAGCTAACCAGGATCGGCATCCAGCACCTCATTGATCAGGTTAAGCACTCAGAGTCAGTTGGTGAGCCTCCTTGCATTCCGGAGGACTCTTTTATCATTTTATTTCTAGTTTTCAATTGATAGGATGATCGGGGGTCCTGTCCCGACATCCCTCTTTGTTTTAGAGGCTTCATAAACAGTTAGTAATTCAGTTGTCTTTACATTATCATTTCATATGTTAAGACTTGAGTTGCCATTTTGGCCATGAATATTGACTTTTAAACATGCTAAGTTATTTTATTAAACAATTTAGTAAGTGTATTTGATCATTGTAATAATGCTTAGAGTCTTCTGGTGAGTAAGTAAGCCAGGCCAAGGGTACGCTTGGGGCCAGCAATGGTTCTCAAGTGCCAGTCACGTTCGGGGTGTAGGCTCGGGGTGTGACAAACTTGGTGTCAGAGCACAGAGTTCAAGAGTCCTAGCGATTCTATGAAGCTGTGTCTGTAGTGTCCTAGCTATTGGTGTGAAGCGCGCCATATCTATAATTAGGAGGCTGCAAAACTTAGGAAACTTATCTCACTTCTTTCACACTCATTTCGTGCGTTAGAGTTTGATCTGTAAAAAGTTTCCTTCTAATTCATGCTTGCACATGTTTTCAGATAATCATGCCTCCACGAAAAGCTGTCAGAGGTCGTCCAGCTAGGAGAAATGTTAAGAAGCAAGGGGTACCCAAAGCACCTGAAGTGCAACCCCAAGGAGAGGTTACTAATGTTGAGTTCCGTGAGGCTATCCGGATGGTAAGCCAAGTTGTGACCAACCAAGCTGGGCAACAAAAAGGAGCTAGACAGAAAGTAACTGATACTTCGAGGATCTGAGATTTCTTGAGTTGTAGATACAGAATACTCATAAAGTAATAAAGCAACATAGACATAACAAAACCAATAAGACTAGGGTCCAATTTTCAACATTAGGCTTAGATGTGACAAAGCTAATATTTTGTAAGTTATTGTATTAAAGTTACGACAGATTAGCAAAAAGATGATATATAGAATTCCTCCTTGCTACATTGTTTTGCAAAGATTGTAAAGTGTTGTATATACATAAAAGGTTAGATCGTCGGCCACTCTTGTCGTTATTCGAAAGTTAGTATTTTGAATCCATATTAGTGCTACAACTACTGTGCACCAGAACAAAAAAAAAAAAAAAAACAGGAATAAGGAAACCTAATCTCTACAGTTTACACAAAAAATATATCATATTATAAGGTAGAATTACACTTGTGAAGGGTAATGAAAATTTTGTCCTAAAAATTATCAGATTGACAAGTTTATTCAATAATTATCATTATTACAATTTCTTTTATTGTCAATCGAGGCTACTGCAGAAAGTACACACAAACATATGCTTGCAATGACTAGTATAAATAATTTAAGACCATGTACACCAAAAACCTACTGAAAAAAAAAACTAGATTATTCATAAAGAGTATACATAAACAAAAATCGGAATTTCCACCTAAGAATTCATAGTCAAAACAAAAGGAACATACTTTAAAAAGAAGGGAACTCCAAGAAGATGTGAAATTATTATCACACACAACAAAGAACAACAACAATCAGGTGAAATTTAAAGTAAGAAACGAAAGTTGATGTCTGCAATTAGAAAAGAATAGGCCTTGATTTCCTTTATAAGAGCTTGAACAGATACCTGGAGCTAACGGTACCACAATTACCGTGGTCTGTTTTGCTGATTTATCTCCAACAAATCAGTTCTCTGATAATATGAGTTAGTCACTCCCTTAGGTTTCTCACTTTCTAGCAGAAGACAAGGACGATGTGTTGAAACTTCATCATCTCCTCGGAGGGGTGGAGAAGGTGGCGTGCGTGTGCATGTTTGTGAGCGGAAAAATTGAGAAGTTGTTCATCGATCGATTCGATCTGAATGTTGATGTTTTCTCACGGAGGGGGTGGGTAGGGTAATAGAGGGGTAGTAATAAGTTATATTTGTTAAAAATAAAAGGGGTAAAATAAAAGTATGTGTCATTATATTATTATTAACGTTTGGTTATTAATATTTTTAAGGTCCGAATATTGTCCTTTTGTTAATATTATATTAAAATTGTCTTTTAGGGATGGGAAAAAAACTATGACGTAATATATATACCTATAACGACCGGATTTATATTCATTCGTTAAACTTTGGTCGTTAAAAATCAATTTTCTTATAGTGATCTGTATTACATGTTAAATTATTTAGATGTCATATGAACATGTGAAGAGAACATCTCCATTTTATATATTTACATATTTTCACATTTGTTGTGAGATTTGAAAAAAAAAAAGAACTCGGACTATTTTAAAATAATATATTTTGAAGTTAGAAGATCTTGTTAATTTGGTAATACATTTGTGGCATATACAATACTTTAATTTAAATACAAATACCTACCCAAAATATAAATATATATATGCATTAATGAAAATATTTATCTCCTAAAATTAGCTATTAAATAAATATTAAAAATTAAACTAATAAAAATTTAATTGGCGTTATTACAAGTCATATGAACTTTTCTTCGTCCAAAATGTTGAAATATTAAGAAATAGTAAATATGTAAAACAAAAGAGCAATGTTTATATAGTAATAACTATTTTGAAGAAAACTTCCTGAGAGTCTAAATCACATTAGTAGCATTGATAAATAAAGTCATTCTTTTGTCTTGAGCAAACAAATCGTGATAATTCTCTAAATTTTGGAAAAAGATATTCAAAAGCATATCTACATCACAGGAGAAATTGTTAACAAAAACAAATGAATTTAGACTACATCATGTTAACTTCGTATATTGGAACAATACATATTAATGTATATATTAAGCGAAAAAATAATTATTATATCATCAAAATTATTTTTCTCAAGAACTCGAGGTTATGGAATATACCCTTTTAGGATAGAACGACTTACTTCATCAGAACAGTTATACCTCATAATCCGCTAAACTTCGAACTCACTCAACGACAATAAATCACACAAAAAAATTAAACTGCAAGAAGAAGAAGAGTAGAAGATTAAAAAAATTGTGGTGGAAAATTGAGAGGAAACCCCTCTATTTATAGTCAACAAAGGGTAGTATGAACAAATGTTTTTTGTGCCTTATCTGAAAAGTTGTGACTTTTTCGAGAAGTCACAACTTATTGAAAAAGTCACAACTCTTTGGAAAAGTGACAATTTATTGAAAAATCACACCCCTTTGAAAAAGTCACAACTCATCGAAAAATCACAACTAACCGTAAAAGTCACAACTCATCGAAAAAGTCACAACCTAAGTTAGGGATATTATAGTAATTTAACATTCAAGTTAGGAGCTCATGCTTTTAGGGTAATATATATATATATATATGCGCGCGTGCGTGAAATGAAATGTGAATAAAAATAGCTAAAAATAGCAATAGTTTAGCTTAGCTTGTGTGTGTGTGATGAAATGTGGATAAAAATATCTTACGAAAATGTGTGTGTGTGAAATGAAATGTTAATAAAAATAGCTTACGAAAATGTTGTGTGTGAAATGAAATGTGAATAAAAATAGCTTATGAAATTCGAGTTCGACACCAGAAGGTGTAAGAAAGGATCCACTTGTTGACCATTCTCAGCATAGTTTGGATTATATAAAATGTTGGGAATTGGTCTGCACTACCAATTTCACATTTCAACACATAGTATAAGCACCCATATATCCACTCCCTCAAATTTTGACACAAATTAATAAGAAAATAATATTATATAATATAAAATAGAAAAAGTATAGAAGTATGTTGAACATGGAGCTCTTGTTGTGGAGGTACTTGATGGAGCATTTGGTTATTGAGGATTTGTCTCAATAACTACTCTCTGCATTCATTTGATTAAACAAAAAAAAGAAAAAAAAAAAAGGAAATGTTACCACCCATTTAGTAAAAAATGGATAAAATATGGACTCATTCACATTTTAATCATGACCCGCTCCATTTAACCCTAAACGCCTTTCAGATTTTCACTGTCTCTCTCTCTCTATCTATCTCTATCTCTCTTTGATGATCAAAACCCTAAAACATTTCAATAGTCACAATAAATATGTTTTGCACTGATAATTTCTTGAATTATGGAGTCAAACGAAAAGGTGAAGGCTTACATGTTAATTACTTCTTCATTTGAATGTTATTTTGGTTAAAAAAAATATTCTTTTTATATAGTAATGATTTTTTGAAAAATCATATTTATAGTGATTTGTTGTTATTTTATACTGGTGCTATCTATTATTCATGTGTAAGTAGTGTTAGTTTAGGACTGATTTGAGTTTGAATGTTTCTTCACTGATTTGAGGGTGTAATTTTACTCCTCCACGTGCCTATCAAATGTGAGAAGACAATTGTTGTTAAAATGGATCAAAAGTGTATTTATTGTGACGTGAAATAGTTCCATGGGGTAATAGGACACCCACAAACTTTATGTGTCTTTTTGAAAATTCAAAATAACTTCATATGTCATTTTATGTCTTTTCTCATACTTAAATTTATTGATATATTATTATCAACCATATGTTTATACGTACAAAGTTTGATTAACCTTCTAAGGTTAAATAAAATTATGCACACAAATGACTACCTCCACCTTGGATTCTTGTTGCCTTTAGGTGAAAGATCCAAATTCTCTTACAAAAGTTTTATCAACTTTCATATACTATATAATAAAGATTTAATGTTCTTGATTTAACAGTTAACTTGCACAATTCAAATGATAAAGAGTCGACATCAGTTTTTATTATTCAAATTAATGTTTTTTGATTAGTAGAATTTATTTGAGGGGGAATCTTGACCATATATTGTAAGATATGATCTCACTGTATTTTTGTCATTTCAAAGATCTAGAAAAATATTCTTCATCCTTTGTCTATGTTGTACCAAAATTACAATTTATCAATTTAAATCATAAAATATACAATACTTTTTCAACATGCATGATTTATCAATAATTATCAACCATGTGTTTATATGATAAAATAATTCAATGAAGTATAAACATGTACAATAATTTATCCCGATAGAAACTTTTAAACAAGAAATAAAATATCCACAAGTCACAACCACATGAGAATTGTAAATTAATTTATTTTTGTCTCTTGATAACACTTCCTTATTTTGTGTTTGATCATATTACAAAAACAATTTTTGAAAATATTTATTTTGACCCAGCAATATATAACTACTAAAAATGTGTCTATGTATGTCTCTCTTTATATATATTCTCCAATTTCCACATTCATAACTCACAACAAAAATTTATTTTTCTTGGTTTAATTTTTCCTTTGTAAATTCTAAATAATTGCATATATATTAAAGAAAAACAATTTTAAACCCATGGATACTTTCGAATTCATCAACGAACATAAACTTGATGATCAATTATCATCCACCAACACAAGTACACTTCTAGACCCTAAGGAGTTTAGAAGGCAAGGCCATATGATGGTTGATTTTCTAGCTGACTACTTTCACAATATTGAAAAATATCATATTCGTAGTCAAGTTGAATCAGGTTATTTGTCACGCCCTGAGCCTACACTCCAGATGTGACTGGCACTAGAGAACCATTGTTGGTCCCAAGCGAACCCTTCGCCTGGCTTACTTACTCAGCGGAAGACTTAAACATAAGAAATGTAACTCATTCTATAACTTAAGAAATAATAACTTAGGCAAAATGGTAACTCCAGTCTTAAACATATACAACTGAAATGAATAAGACTAAAGAACTATAAATATCTATCTACGAAGGCTCTAAAACAAAGAGGGATGTCGGGACAAGATCCCCAATCATCCTAACAACTGAAAACTAGAAAGCAATGTAAAAAGGAGCCCTCCGGAAAGCAATGAGGCTCACCAACTGATTCTGGGTGCTCAACCTGATCAACAAGGCGTTGGATGAAGATCCTGGTTACCTGTGTATTCCTCATAAGATGATATTTAGACGTACCTTAGAGTGTTGGAATCAACTAGAAAACAGAGGTATGTTGCTAAGGAACTAGTACGGAAAAATGGGTAAGAATGGGAAGAACTATTGTCCCTGGTGCTCTGAGAGGCTCTGGGCGCCAACCCTTGAACTTCAGGGAATGGGTTGGGGTGTGTTGTCTGGCGCAGCGCTCCAGAGCCCAAACGACTGGGGCCTCTTCATGGGGCTCTGAGAGGGGCGGCGCCCCAGGACCTGCCGAGGTGCATCCCACTTTTCTCCTTTGTTTTTCAACTCTAAACCCTTTAATTTAACTTAGTTCTTTCCCTAAACACTTAGAATCAACTATACAATCAATATATACAAGATTCAACTCGAAATCACACCTAAAAACATGAATCAATCTCAAGAAACTTCAACGACAAGAACCCACAAGATTTCAAACCAATTTCATCAAGAACTAATAGGATTTACTTTCAAATCAATATAACTTTGCTGAATTGAATCATGGTTGGTCCGTGGGTGAACTAACCCAATGCTATGTGATATCATATACCTCATAGTATTGAATCCTTGGCGAAATCCACAACCAAACTCGAACGTTCTTGAAGATTCTTGATTTTTCTTCTCCTTTCTCCTTTTTTCTCTTTTCTCCATGCCCTAGTGTGAACTTCAACTTTTTTAAACTGAATAAAATCTGATTTGAACCCCTATTAAACTCCTAAAAATGAATTAAAATAATAGGGTAATGAAAAGACTAAATACCCTTCCAAAATCCAGATTGGACTTTCCTTATTTGAACAACCCAACTTCAAATAGGCATAACTCACTCATAGTAACTCGGAATCGTGCAAAATTGGCGGCATTGGAAATACTATTCCAAGATAAGCCTACTGTACATGGAAACACACCTAAACCATCCTGAGCTACGAGTTATGGTCGTTTGACGTTGACCAAAAACTCAACTTAACATACTTAACAATTTTCCACATTTTTATATTCTTTCCAAAAATGGCTATTTCCAATTCTTAACTTCTTCCTAGTTATTTCAATTTGCGAGATGTTATAATATTTCCCCATTGGGAACATTCATCCTTGAATGAGATTATTCTTACTAGGCTAAGGGCGTAACATCTAACATTTAGTTCAAACACCCAACAATCAAATCTAACACATCAAGTATGTCAATTAAAGAGTAATACGAAGAAAATTAGTACCTTGATCTGGAATTTATCCAGATTCGAAGAGATGTGGATATATCTTCTTCATATCTTCCTCAGCTTCCCAAGTAGCTTCCTAAAAAAATTGGTTCCTCCCAAGAACCTTGACTTATGCTACCTCTTTTGTCCTCAACTTACGAACTTGGCGATCTAGAATCTGAACAGGAATCTCCTCATAAGATAAGGTATCCTTGTTCCCAATATTTCAGTTGATATGATAAGTGAAGGATCTCCCATGCACTTCTTCAACATGGAGATGTGAAATACCAGATGAACCACTGCTAACTCTTGTGGTAGCTCCAACTCATAAGCTACATTACCAACCCTTTTTGATATTCTGTAAGGGCCAATATACCGGGGACGAAGTTTTCCCTTCTTACCAAATCTCATAACACCCTTCATGGGTAAAACTTTTAAATACACTCAATCATCTACTTCAAAATCTAATTCCCTTCTCCTAACATCAATGTAGGATTTCTGACGACTCTGTGCTATTTTCAGCCTCTCTTGAATCACTTTCACCTTCTCCATAGCTTGATGAATTAAATCTGGTCCTATCAACCCAGCTTCACCAACTTCAAACCATCCAATAGGAGATCTGCATCTTCTCCCATAAAGAGCTTCATAAGGAGCCATCTGGATGCTAGAGTGGTAACTATTGTTGTAAGCAAATTCGATAAGAGGGAGGATGAAAAGCAGTACTTATGTTCTCCTTTGAACCCAACCCTTTTTGAAAAGATTTCCAGAACTGTGCAGTAAATTGCACACCTCTGTCTAAAATAACGGAGACCAAAACCCCATGAAGTCTAACCACCTCTTGAATATACAACTTAGCATAATCTTCTGCTGAAATATGGGTAGTCTTTACCGTAAAAAGTGGGCTGATTTTGTAATTCTATGAACAATCACTCAAATGGAATCATGCTACTTGTGAGACCTTGGTAAACCTGCGATGAAGTCCATATTAATCATCTCCCACTTCCATTCTGGAAGTTCTATAGTTTGAGCTAAACCACTAGGCCTTTTATGTTCTACTTTAACTTGTTGGTAATTCAGACACTTGGCAACAAATTCAGTAATGCCCTTCTTCATACTACTCCACCAATAAACCTCTCTCAAATCGTGATACATCTTTGTGGAACCTGGATGAATGGAATATCTAGAGCTATGAGCTTCCTCCATAATCCTTTCTTGTAGTTCATCCACCTTTGGTACACATAATATACCTTGATACCTCAATACACCATCTCCCCCTTGTTCAAAAGTCATTACTTTTAGCTTATGAACATTTGCCTTCAATTCAAGCAAAATAAGATCTTGGTCTTGCTTCTCTTTTACTTTTGACACTAATGATGATTCATCCCTATTCATAACCACTACTCCTCCTTCTATGGAATCCATCTGTCGGACTCCTAAGCGTCCATGTCTATGCGTATCTCTTGCTAGCTCTTTCTTAACTTCCTCAAAATGGGCGGTACTACCCATAGACAACCTGCTCAAAGCATCAGCAACAACATTAGCCTTACCAGGGTGATAAATAATACTCATGTCATAATCTTTGAGTAATTCTAACCACCTCCTTTGTGTGATATTAAGCTCTTTCTGAGTAAACACATAGTGAAGGCTCTTATGATCGATGAACACATCCATATGCACAACATAAAGATAATGGCACCATATTTTCAAAGCAAATACTACGGCAGCCAACTCTAAGTCACTTGTTGGGTAATTCTTCTTATGAACTTTCAACTGTCTAGAGGCATAAGCTATAACTTTGCCATTCTGCATTAACACACAACCCAAACCAACTCTAGACGCATCACAATATACAACAAAGCCTTGTGTACCTTCTGGTAAAGTCAATATTGGGGCAGTAGTCAACCTCTTTTTCAATTCCTGAAAGCTTTTCTCACAAGCTTCAAACCAGTGAAACCTCACTGTCTTCTGAGTCAACTTGGTCAAAGGGGATGAAATAGATGAGAACCCCAATACGAACCTTCTATAATATCTAGCCAACCCTAAGAAACTCCTAATATCAGTTGGAGATGTGGGTCTAGGTCAATTCTGCACTGCCTCTATCTTTTGGGTATCAACTATAATTCTATCACCAGAAACTATGTGGCCCAAGAATTCCACAGACTCAAGCCAAAACTCACATTTAGAGAACTTAGCATATAACTCCTTATCTTTCAAAGTCTGAAAAACTATTCTGAGATGGCTAGCATGCTCTTCCTCATTCCTCGAATAGATTAGAATGTCATCAATGAAAATGATAACAAACATATCTAAATAAGGCTTGAATACTCTATTCATAAGGTCCATGAATGCTGAAAGTGCATTAGTTAAACCGAACGACATGATGAGAAACTCATAATGACCATAACGGGTCCTGAATGTTGTCTTGGGAATATCACACTCCCTTACTTTCAACTGATGGTAGCCAAATCTGAGGTCTATCTTAGAAAAAAAAGAAGCACCCTGAAGTTGATCGAAAAGATCATAAATTCTCAGAAGAGGATACTTGTTCTTGATGGTAACCTTGTTCAACTGATGATAATATATACACATCCTAAGGGAACCATCTTTCTTTCTCACAAACAAGATCGTAGCGCCCTAAGGTGAGACACTTGGTCGAATAAAACCCTTATCAAGGAGATCTTTAAACTATTTTTTAAGCTCTTTCAATTCTACTGGTGCAATTCTATATAGAGGAATAGATATCGGACGAGTATCTGGAAGAATGTCTATGTCGAAGTCTATTTCTCTCTCACGAGGGACTCCGGGTAGATCTTCTGGAAACTCTTTTACTATTGGAACTGACTGAATGAGAGGTATCTCAACACTAAAGTCATTAACTCGGACTAAGTAATAGACACAACCCTTAGAAACTAACTTTCTCACCTTAAGGTACAAAATAAAATGATCCTTAGGCACTGCTGAACTACTACTCCACTCTATGACTAGCTCATTAGAAATTTGAAACTTGAAAACTCGAGCTCTACAATCTATTGATGCATAACAGGCATGAAGCCAATCCATACCTATAATGACATCAAAATCCACCATGTCTAACTTAACTAAATCAGCCATGTTTTTTTTGTGATTGATAGAAATGACAAAGTCACGATATACGCGTTCCGCTAGAATAGACTCCCCAACAGGTGTAGAAACATAAAAGGGTTCATAAAGTTTCTTAGGAAGAACATCAAAATTATTTTCAACATAAGGAATCACAAAAGATAAACTTGCTCCTGGGTCTAGCAAAGCATAAACATCAAGAGAAAAGACTTTGATTATACTAGTGACAACATCTGGAGAATTCTCTTGCTCTTGACGACTAGTGATCGCATAAAAGTAGTTTGCTCCTCCGCCAGTACTGGAAGTAGCTCCTCTAGGTGAAGCCCTGTTTGGTGGAATAACTTACGAAGATTGGGCTCTATTGCCCTGATTCATATTACCTTGCCGGTTCTTGGGACACTCTTTCATGAAGTGACCCTCTTGTCCATACTTGAAACGACTTGTGGAACCATCACAACTTACCTGGGTGAGTTCTACCACACTTAGCACATGCCGGAGACCAGTTACCTCCTTGTGCTACACTACATTGAGACTGTGCAAGTCTAGCTCTGAAGTGTTGGAAATTTTGGCTATTATACTAACTTTTGTTTCTGGGTGCAGGTGCACTTGCAGATGATTGAGCAGGTCCCTTTGTCTTTTGCTGAAATAACGAATGGTTCACATTACTTTTCTGCTACCCAGATTCATTCCCTATCTTAGCCTTTTGTTTCTAAACTCCTCCCTATCCCTTATCTTCTCTTCCTCAACTTGTTGCACATATGCCATTAACCTCGATATTTCCATGTCCGCAATTTGCATCGCTGCCCTACCCTTTTTGCTTGACAGATGGGACAACCCAACAACAAATAGACTCATTCTACTACTCATATATGTGACCATCTTCGGAGCATAGCGGGAGAGTTGGGTGAACTTCAAGCTATACTAATGGACACTTAATGAATCCTACTTAAGTGTGAGAAACTCACGTACCTTAGCCTCTTTCAGTTCTTTGGGAAAGAAACGCGCAAGAAAGCTTCCTCAAAATATGCCCAACTCGCAGGTGGTGCTTCCTCAGCTCTACCCTTGTTCCACTGGTCAAACCAAGTCCTAGCAAAATTCTTCAATTGATATGCAGCTAGTTCAACTCGCTCATTATTGACAACGTGCATCACATCAAATACCTTTTGAAGTTCCTCAATAAAATTCTCTGGATCCTCAATAGTGCTCGAACCAGTGAAACTTTAAGGGTTCATCCTCAAGAACTCAAGGATCCTAAAAGTATCAGCCTCGTCTTCTCGAGCCCCTCTTTGTTGCCTAACCTGGTTATTCACAACTTGACTTAGCATTCTTATTGCTTCTCTGAACTCAGCATTAGTGACTTTCCCTTGGAGGTGCACTTCAGGTGCATTGGGTACCCCTTGCTCCTCAACATTACGCCTAGCAGGATAACCTCTAACAGCTCTACGTGGAGGCATGGTTAATTGAAAAACACGCACAAGCACGAATTAGAAGAAACTTTTTAGAAATCAAACTCTAACGCACAAAACGAGTATGAAAGAAGTGATATAGTTCCTAAATGTTGCAGCCTCATAATTATAGAGGTGGCGCGTTTCACACTGATAACTAGGACGCTACAGATACGACTTCATAGACTCTCTAAGATTGTCATCCCCCGAGACTACCCTCGAGACGCGGACACGGGACCTTGGACCACAAGTGATCCCAAGCTAACCCTACTGGCCTGATCATGAGCATACTAAAGATAATAAACTGATGCGAAAGATAAATCATAAATAAAAAAATAAAAAGATGGGGGATACCCATATACTATAACTGATGAGTTTAATACAAAGATGATATTAACTCTATACTAAGCTGAATCTAACTATGTCTGAAAATAGCCTCTAATTGACTAGAAATGCTAGGATAGGCCCTAGCTAAGTCTAGCAAAACTGAAACTAAAGGACTAAAAATAATACTTAAAAGAGACTTATGATTATTGTCCTCGGATAATGAGGACTCACCACTTATTCTACTGAACTGGAGATCGGGAACCGATCTAAGCGTGATCTGGATGCTGAGAACCTGAACCTCCATCACGAGAAAATGTGGCGCACATATGCGTCAGTACTTGAAAGGTACTGAGCATGCAGGATAGAGTAAAACTGAAATAATATAAAACTGAACAAAGCAAATAAACAATGGCATAATCTGAACATGATATAGATACTGAATGCTAAGATAACTGGATACAGTGACCAATTTATAACATTCTAAAACTGAATACTGGATAATAAAACCGCATGAGCTAAATGTGGAGTCCGATGTATACGCCCCATCGAGAGGACCCAATATACCCTGCCAGAGGTATAAAGGCATGCTGGCGTGATCACTGAAATGATTCCCACAGAGGGGACTTACAACCTACGTGGCTAGTAGTTCTAGGACTATTTGGGTACGCTGAACCCTAGTCCAACTCAGTATTATGCTACTCCCAATGGATTAAGTAATTAACACATTATGACTGAATGACTGTAAGTTACTGGATAGCTCGAACTAAACATGCAAACTGAGTATGCAACAATTAAACTGATATTGATGCATTAATAACTGAGGCATATTTAACTGAATAACTGAAATATCTGACCTAGCACGTATAATTCAAGAACAAAAGAATTACATAGCTAGGGTTCTGAAATTCATGCAATAAACTGAATATTAACATACTATTCTGATTTGGATCATTCTAACATTCAAGAAACCCTATGTCTAGTCATAATAAGAGAATCAAGAAACTGACTAAAAACTAGGGACCTAATAGGTGAAAGGAACCCACTAATGAAATCTCACATAGGTGGTGTGACGAATTCCACGAAGAAATCTTTAGATTTCGGGGCTGGAACTGATGGAACCTTGCTGCGTTTTTGAACTAGGGTTCTTGACTTCTCTTCTCCTCTTACGCTCTAATTTTCTAAGTTTTGATTAATGATTTGACTTAGGTAAGTTCTAGTTATGTTTCTAGGCTTAAACTGACTAAAACTTCATAATTTAAGGTCTAAATGACGTAGTTTAGGGGTCCAACAAAATACAAAAAGACCAAAACACCCTGACTTAACTGCTGTCGGAGTGATCGACATACGGGACCTACGGACCGTGGATCGAATGACGGTCCATGTTGGTTGGTCGTCGTTTACATCAGAGGCTGGGTAAAGGGGGCGTCGGTCCACGAACACAGACCACGGACTGTGGGTCGAGACTTAGCTAATTTTTTTAGCTGAGTTTGGGGAGGGTTGCAGTGGTGAACCACGGACCACCAGAACGTGCCGTGGTCTGACCTACTGTCCGTAGATGGCAACCGTGGGTTGCACTTGCAACTTCTCAAAATCTATATTTTTGGTCTATCTAGGACACAGGGTGTTACAAAGACTCTTGAACCTAGTGCCCTAATACCAAGTTTGTCATGCCCTGAGCCTATACCCCGGACTTGGCTGGCACTTGAGAACCATTGCTGGTCCTAAGAGAACCCTTGGCCTGGCTTACTTACTTAGCGGAAGACTTAAACATAAGAAATGTAACTCATGCAATAACTTAAGAAATAAGAACTTAGCCAAAATGGCAACTCAAGTCTTAAACGTATACAACTGAAATGAATAAGACTAAAGAACTATAACTATCAGTCTACGAATCCTCTAAAACAAGTAGGGATGTCAGGACAGGATCCTGATCATCCTAGCAACTGAAAACTAGAAAGCAATGTAAAAAGGAGCCCTCTGTAAAGCAAGGAAACTCACCAACTGACTCTGAGTGCTCAACCTGATCAACGAGGCACTGGATGCTGATCGTGGTTACCTGTGTCTGCATCATAAGACGATGCAGACCAACTAGCATCAATACATTGAATGTACAAATATGCGAGTTGAAATGCTAAACATAATATAGGCTTGAAAAGTATCTGTTAGGAACACTTACCTTGACTTTACTTAACTCCTGAATAACTTAACTCAATATAAAGCAATAAAACACATGCAATATACAGAAAGCTTTTAAAATAGTAGAAAACAACATAGTTCATTAAAGAAATCCAATAGCAAACTCAATTGTACTCGTATAATAAAGTAATATAGTTTCTCTATGAGATTCTCTAACCAACAACCACTACTATGAGCCTAAGTGGTGATACAACGTCTTGCCCACACTGCCAAAACTATCTTATTCTTTGCTGTCATATAGAACTATTTAACTAAGTGGATCCACTAGTCAATGCTAAAAAGCACTTAAGGAGTCATCTAAAAAGTATGATCCTTTACTACCCATGATGACAACATGATTTATGGAGACTTGAGTTAATATGAACTCGCATCCCCATATCAGTGCTCAATACTACTCCCGAAATATACTTAGCTCATATGTTTTAAAACAAAACTTCTTTCTTTGGTTTGAGATTATTACTCAAAACTTAACTTAACAACTCTCTTGGAAATCGGTGTTTCCATTTTTTGTTCAAATGTGAAAACATTTTAAACTCTTGAAAATACTTAGTTCCCTTATAACGTTTGGAGAAATGGACTCAACTATTTACTCTTTGCTTAACTCGAAACTTAAGTCTTAAAACAAAGTTAAATCGTTTGTGAAAGACTTTTGAAAACTTTATAAACTTCTCTTGACTTGCTTCTTAACTTCTAGACTTGACTCTTAACTTTGCTTAAATTGAATTATGGATTCAAGGTTCACGATCTCATGTTTATGGATGATTTCATGATGTTTAGACGTACCTTAGAATGTTGGAATCAACTAGAAAACAGAGGTACGTTGCTAAGGAACTAGTACGGAAAGATGGGGGAAAAATGGGAAGAAATATTGTCCCTGGTGATCTGAGAGGCGCGGGGCGCTAGCCCTTGAACTTCAAGGAATGAGTTGGGGTGTGCTGTCTGGCGCAGCGCTCCAGAGCCCAAACGACTGGGGCCTCTTCATGGGGCTCTGGGAGGGGCGGCGCCCCAGGCCAGTCCCAGGTGCATCCGACTTTTCTCCTTTATTTTTCAACTCTAAACCCTCTAATTCAACTTAGTTCTTTCCCCCAAACTCTTAGAATCAACTATACCATCAATATATACAAGATTCAACTTGAAATCACACCTAAAAAAATGAATCAATATCAAGAAACTTCAACGACAAGAACCCACAAGATTTCAAACGAATTTCATCAAGAACTCATAGGATTTACTTTCAAACCAATATAACTTTGCTGAATTGAATCATGATTGGTGTGTGGGTGAAATAACCCAATGCTATGTGATCTCACATATCTCGTAGGATTGAATCCTTGGCGAAATCCACAACCAAACTCGAACGTTCTTGATGGTTCTTGATTTTTCTTCTCCGTTCTCCTCTTTTTTCTTTTCTCCAAGCCCTAGCGTGAATTTCAAATTTTCTAGACTGACTAAAATCTGATTTGACCCCTATTAAACTCCTAAAAATGTATTAAAATAATAGGGTAAGGAAAAGACTAAAATACCCTTCCAAAATCCGAATTGGACTTTCCTTTTTTGTACAGCCCAACTTCCAATAGGCATAACTCACTCATACGAACTCGGAATCGTGCAAACTCGGAGGCGTTCAAAATATTATTACAACATATTTCCTACGATACCTAGAACCAGACCTAACTCATCCTGAGCTAGGAGTTATGGTTGGTTGAAGTTGACCAAAAACTCAACCTAAGATACTTAACAATTTTCCACATTATTATATTCTTTCCAAAAATGGCTATTTCCAATTCTTAACTTCTTCCTAGTTATTTCAATTTGTGAGATGTTACATTATTTTAAAAAAATATTACCTGATTCCGCGCCATATCAACCTGAACCAATTGAAAAGTACTTGAAGTATAGAAAGGGATATATTTCCAGGGTTGACACATTGACAAAGTCCAAATTTCTTTGCTTATTTCCCTTGTATTTCAAGCACTGCTGGAATTCTAGGTAAAATGTTAAGTGTTGGTCTTAATGTGGTTGGCTTTAGTTGGATAGCATCACCAGCTGCTACTGAACTAGAGAGCATTGTCACGGATTGGCTTGGGAAATTAATATGTCTTCCCAACACATACCTTTTTTCTAGTGGTGGAGGAGGTGTTATACAAGGTAATATTTCGAATTTAAACTAGGCTTTGTTTCCACTTTACTTATATTGTTATATATTTTATTTGGTAATATTATTAAAGTATGTAGGATTAATACATATAAACCGTGAAATTAGTTATGTAAGGCATTTTAATATAGAGAAAATGCTTAAATATACCATTAAACATTGAGAAAAGACTCATTTATGTCATTCGTTAAAATTTTGGTTCATCTATGTCATTTCAGTTAACAAATAATTACATAGATGAGTCTTTTCTCAAACAGAAATGGCATAGATGGCCAAGATTTTAACGGATGACATAAATGAGTCTTTTCTCAAAATTCGATGACATATTTGAGTTTTTTTCCTTTAATATATGCATTAGCATGTTTAAAGAAATAATTGTCTCTCAAAACCTTTTGTAGATCTTTTCTACCATATTTTCTATATTCATTTGATTATTTATTCTCCATCTTGAGTTGTTGTTTCCTTTGGGTGAAAGATCCAAATTCTCTTACAAAAGTTTTGTCAACAACACCTGAATGTTTAAGAAACAAAGCCACCGACTCCAAGGATTGGCAAATTTCTCTAAGTCGCAGATTCACAGCATTGAAGTTATAACTTGTATTACGAAGTTATGGTGTAATCAATTTCAGAAATTTCATAAGAAGTCATATCAAAATGGCTAAGCATTTTGAACAACTTGTAGCTATGGATGAAAGGTTTGAAATTACAGCTCCTAGAAATTTCTCTATGGTGTGTTTTAGGGTTTCACTATTGGCATTGCAAAAAAAGCTTAAATCTGGTGATGAAGATCAAGTGAACAAGTTTAATGCTAAGCTTATAGAGTCCATTAATTCAAGTGGTAATATAAACATGACTCATACAGTGGTTGGAGGACTGCAGTACGAGATAGACGATTGGAACAGGACATGAAACACAAGGCCTTTACTACCTTGCCTCTTCAAATTCCTTGAAATCATGCTTCGTTATAGATTCCCCAGATCTAATTCACAAACGTTTGGGACATCCGAGTCTATCCAAACTGCAAAAGATGGTGCCTAGTTTGTCTAGTTTATCCAAATTAGATTGTGAGTCGTGTCAACTTGGGAAACACACTCATGCTACATTTTCACGTAGTACTGAGGGTCATTCAGAGTCTGTTTTTTCATTAGTTCATTATGATATTTGGGGTCCTAGTAGAGTCATATCCCCCATAGGATTTCATTATTTTGTTAGTTTCATTGATGACTATTCAAGATGTACTTGGGTTTTCTTAATGAAAGATCATTCTGAGTTATTTTCTATATTCAAAAGTTTCTTTGCTGAAATACAAAATCAATTTGGTGTTTCTATTCGTACTTTTCGTAGTGATAATGCCTTAGAATACTTATCCTCCCAATTTCAGGAGTGTATGACTTGCCAAGGCATTACTCACCAGACTACTTGTCCATACACCCCTCAACAGAACGGTGTAGCAGAAAGGAAAAATAGGCATCTTATTGAGACTGCTCGTACTCTTCTCCTTGAATCCCATGTTCCAATGCATTTTTGGGGAGATGCAGTTCTTACGTCTTGTTATTTAATAAATAGAATGCCCTCATCTTCTATTCAGAATCAGGTTCCACATTCCATATTGTTTCCTGAATCATATCTCTATCCTATCCCCCCTCGTGTCTTTGGAAGCACATGCTTTGTTCATAACTTTGCCCCAGGGAAAGATAAATTAGCCCCTCGTGCCCTCAAATGTGTCTTTCTTGGTTACTCTCGAGTTCAAAAAGGGTATCGTTGTTATTCACATGATCTTCATCGTTACCTAATGTCCGCTGATGTTACATTCTTTGAGTGTCAGCCTTACTATACGTCTTCTGATCATCCTGATGTATCTATGGTCTTACCCATACCTCAGGTTTTACCTGTACCAACTTTTGAGGAATCTATGGTTACTTCTACATCTCCAGTTGTAGTGCCACCACTCCTAACTTATCATCGCCGTCCGCGTCCAACGCTAGTCCCAGATGATTCATGTCATGCACCAGACCCTGCTCGTACTGCGGACTTGCCTCCTCCTAGCCAACCGCTTGCACTTCAAAAAGGTATACGATCCACTCGAAATACTAACCCTCATTATACCTTCTTGAGATATCATCGTCTATCATCACCCCATTATGCATTTGTATTGTCTTTGTCCTCTATCTTCATTCCTAAGACTACAGGTGAAGCACTTTCTCATTCTGGATGGAGGCAGGTTATGGTTGATGAGATGTCTGCTTTGCATAAGAGTGGTACTTGGGAGGCTGTCTCTCTTCCTGCATGTAAATCTACTGTTGGTTGTCGTTGAGTTTATGCAGTCAAAATTGGTACAGACGGTCAGGTTGATCGGCTTAAGGCTCGCCTTGTTGCCAAAGGGTATACTCAGATAATTGGTCTAGATTATAGTGACACTTTTGCCCCTGTGGCTAAAATAACATTTGTCCGTCTTTTTCTATCTATGGCTGTCGTTCGTCATTGGCCTCTTCATCAGTTGGACATTAAGAATGCTTTTTTGCAAGGTGATCTTGAGGAAGAAGTCTATATGGAGCAACCACCTGGGTTTGTTGCTCAGGGGGAGTCTAGTAGCCTTGTATATCGATTGCGTAGGTCACTCTATGGTCTGAAGCAATCTTCTAGAGCTTTGTTTGGGAAGTTCAACACAGTTATTCAACAATTTGGCATGACTCGTAGTGGAGCTGATCACTCTGTGTTTTATCGGCATTCTGCACCAAATCGATGTATATATTTGGTTGTGTACGTTGATGATATTGTTATCACTAGTAATGATCAAGATGATATTACCAAATTGAAGCAACATCTCTTTAAGCACTTCCAGACTAAAGACCTTGGCAGATTGAAGTATTTTCTAGGTATTGAGGTTGCTCAGTCTAGATAAGGTATTGTTATTTCTCAACGCAAGTATGCCTTAGACATTCTTGAGGAGACGAGAATGATGGGATGTAGACCTATTAACACTCCTATGGATCTGAATGTTAAACTCTTTCCTGGACAGGGGGAGCCACTTAGTAATCCTGAAAGGTATAGATGACTCATTGGAAAATTGAATTATCTCACACTAACTAGACCTGACATCTCTTTTCCTGTGAGTGTTGTAAGTCAGTTTATGACTTCCCTTTGTAATAGTCATTGGGAAGCAATTGTTCGTATCCTGCGATACATAAAGTCAGCTCTTGGTAAAGGACTACTCTATGAGTATCAAGTCCATGAGCATATCACTAAATATATAGATGCTGATTGGGCAGGATCACCCTCTGATAGACGTTCGACATCTGGATATTGTGTTTTAGTAGGAGGTAATTTGGTGTCATGGAAGAGTAAGAAACAAAGTGTGGTTGCTTGATCTAGTGCAGAATCAGAATATCGAGCAATGGCGGCAACAACTTGTGAGCTAGTTTGGATCAAACAGTTGCTGGGAGAACTAAAATTTGGCGAAATTGATCAGATGGAACTTGTGTGTGACAATCAAGCAGCTCTTCATATCGCATCAAATCCAGTGTTTCATGAAAGGACTAAGCACATTGAGATTGACTGTTACTTTGTCAGAGAAAAGATACTCTCACGAGATATTGTTACGAAATTTGTGAAGTCAAATGATCAGCTTGTAGATATCTTCACCAAGTCCCTCACAAGTCCTCGTATTAATTACATCTGTAACAAGCTAGGTACATATGATTTGTATGCACCAGCTTGAGGGGGAGTGTTAGAATAGAAATATGTATATATTCCTACTTAGAATAGGAAGAAGAATAGGAATACGAATCCTAGTTAGAAAAGGATTTCAATGTATATGTATTGTCTATAAATACGGTCTCAATGTAACAATTTAGATACACAATTCAATATTATTTTTTCCCATATATTTCTCACAACCTGATGTTTCTGTTGCGGGTAATTCTTTTGCTTGTGTGTCACAGTCTAGTACTCTTGGATCATGGGTCATGGACTCAGGGGCTTCTGATCATATCTCTGGTAATAAATCACTTTTGTCCGATTGCTCAAGGGACTCACAACAATGCTGGAATTGACTATATATCACCTAGAAGCCCTACACAGCATATCAACCTTGATCAGAATATTATGCATAAACAAATAGTACCATCCGAAGAGGTATAAGGAACAGATGATAACATGGCAGCACTGGAACCGGTAGAGAAAAAGTAGAAAGTCAAGGAGGATTCTATAGATAATGTTCAAAATCCAACAGTAATGCAAACTGATGAAACACAATTGGGTCTAGGAAATGCAGAGAATAGTAATATGGTATTGCACAATATCATTTCACATAATATTGAAGAGGTGAGAGAAGAGCAGGGTCTAATTGAGAATGGTGATGTTGATTCTAGTCTAGTTGAGTCACATGAGGATGGAGATCTATCTCCAAGAATCCTCAAGTCTATAAAGTCTGCTAGAAAAGAGAAGAAGTAGGAATCGGGGAAAGAAATCTTCCTGTTAGAGTACAACCAATGAGAAGTGCAGGATCTCACCAAAACAAACCATGATTAAAGCTCTTATTTGGAACATAAGGTCTGTTAAGTCTCGAATGGCTTTTCAGAGGGTTCAAATATTTAAAAACTTTCATAAATTTGGCTTCATTGCTCTTCTTGAACCTTTCCAACAAGTCAAAAATATTAATAGTTACGAAAGGAGATTGAGAGCTACAGAAGTCTTTCTTAATACCAATGGGAAAATATGGATGTTTATCAATAATGGTTTTAATACCACAATCATCAGTAACTCAGATCAGCAGATATCATTAATATTAAATAATCATGGTTTGGATATAAGGTTTCAGTCACAATTGTCTATGCAAAATGTGACAAGGAATTACGAATGGACTTATGGGATAGTTTGTACTCAATATCTTGTGGTATGACGACACCTTGGATAGTTGGAGGAGATTTTAATGCAGTGCTTAATGGGGAAGAAAAGATTGGGGGTATACCAGTGACTGCAGCAGATGTTGAAGATTTTCAAACATGTATTGGGTCTTCTGATTTATCACAGATTTCTTTTAAAGGGAGCCCATTTACTTGGTGGAATGGGAGAGCTGGAGAAGATTGTATATTTGAGAGGCTGGATAGAATATTTCAAAATACAAAATTTCAGAGGTTATTTTCTCTGTCTGAGATGGAGCACCTTCCCAGGACTGGATCAAATCATACACCTTTGTTACTTTATTGTGAAAACAAAGTTAATAAAGCTAGGAAGTCATTCAAACATGTATTGGGTCTTCTGATTTATCACAGATTTCTTTTAAAGGGAGCCCATTTACTTGGTGGAATGGGACAGCTGGATCAGATCATGCACCTTTGTTACTTTGAAGTTCTGGGTAGACCCTAAGTCTTTTCTGGATGTAATAAAAAAGAATTGAGATTTAATTTATTCTGATAATCTTTTTCTAGACTTCAAGAGAAAGAGTAAAAATACAAAAAAGGCTCTTTCCCTGTGGAGTAAAGAAAACTTTGGCGACATTTTCAAGCAGTTGTTGATAAGAGAAGAGGCTGCTAGAATTAAGGAGCAACACTTTGAAAAGTCTCCTACTCAGGAGAACAGAATTATTATGCAAAGGGTAAAAGAAGAAAACACAAAGTATCTTCGGTTAGAGGAAATGTATTGGCAATAAAAGGCTGGGTATGACTAGTTTGAAAGTGGGGATCGAAATACTATATTTTTTCATAGTCTAGTAAAAGGAAGGATAAATAATTAAAGGTGAATAAGATTATGAATGAACAAGGCTGCTGGCAGAACAGGAGGATGATATTACTGAGGAGGCTATTAATTTCTATCAGAAACAATTCACTCAAGAGAGGGATTCTACCGACTATTCCTTATTAAGTCATATTTCGGAGATGGTTACTGAAGAAGACAATGGCTTGCTGGGGGATTTCGGGAGAAGCTGAAGTGGAAAAAAATGTTTTTTTCTCTAAATAAAGATAGTACATGTGGGCAAGATGGACTTTCTGGGATTTTCTATCAAACTTGTTGGGAGATTATTAAGCAGGATGTGGTAAGAATGGTTCAGTTCTTCTTTCAAGGAAGTACTCTCCCAAAATCTATCACTCATGCTAATTTAGTTCTTATTCCTAAGAAAGAAAATATTCAAACTTTCTCAGATATGAGACCTGTCAGCTTAAGTAATTTCATCAATAAGATTCTCTCTAGAATTCTTCATGATAGACTGGGAGGTATCTTGCCTAGATTGGTGTCTGTTAATCAATCAGGTTTTGTTAAAGGGAGAAACATAACATAAAATATTTTGTTAGCACAAAAGATTGTTTCATATATTTGCAAGAAAGGAAAACCTTCTAATGTGATAATAAAATTAGATATGGCTAAAGCTTATGATAGAGTTTCTTGGTTTTTCATGATAAAAGTGTTAAAAAGATGGGGTTCTCTAATATGGTAATAGATGTGGCATGGAGATTGATTGCTAATAACTATTACTCTATTCTGCTTAATGGGCTGAATTTTGGGTACTTTCATTCTAATAGAGAAGTGAAACAAGGAGATATTTTATCACCAACTCTCTATATCCTGACTGCAGAGGTGTTGTCTAGAGCATTAAATCATATGTTCGAGAATGATTTATTTGTTAGGTATGGCTTGCCAAAGTAGAGTACTAATTTGAATCATCTTGCCTATGCTATGACACCATTATATTTGCCTCATCTAATGAATATTTATTGAGGAAAGTTATGCAGGTATTACAACAGTATGAATCTCAATCAGGATAGAAGGTGAACAAGGAAAAGAGTTTCTTCTACCTGCATCAAAGTACTTCTAGGGCTTTTACAGACAAGGTAGGTGATATCACTGGAATGGCTAAGGGTGTGTTTCCTTTCAAATATCTGGGGTGTCCTATGTCTCATTCTAAAAAAAAAAAAGGGTATTTTGCTGAGCTGATTGAGAGAGTTCGAAGAAAGATTCAAGGTTGAAAGGGGAGGATGTTGCCCTTTAGAGGAAAGGAGGTACTAATAAGTAGTGTTCTACAAAGTATACCCATATATACTCTATCAACCATTATCCCTCCTCAATGTGTCTTTAAAGAAATTCATCGATTGTTGGCAAGACTTTTCTGGAACTCTAAGGATGCAGGAAGAAGGAAACATTGGGTATCCTGGAATAAAGTATGTATGCCTAAGCATGAAGGTGGTTTAGGGTTTAGGTCTTTGGTTGACATTTCAAATGATATGTCTGCAAAGCTGTGGTGGAAATTTAGAACACAAAATTTTTTGTGGTTTAACTTTCTTTGGAATAAATATTGTAAAATGCAGATCCCAACTTTAGAACAATGGAGAGGCGGGTCTCAACAATGGAAAGGTATGTTAATGCAAAAGGAAAAAGTGGATCAAAACTTGTGGTGGGAACTTAAGGGAGGTACATCTACGATATGGTATGATAACTAGACCAATTTGGGGACTTTATTCAAAAATCCATCAAAGGTTGTATCTTGGCATCCTTTAACAGACATATCTAATTTTTTAAATGAAAATAGTTGGAACTTGGAAGTAATGCAAGAGATGTTACCTCAGTATGTTGTGGATCATGTAGAAAAAGAGATGATGTATGTACAATTGGAGAATACTGGGGACTTCCCTTGGTGGACAAGAACTAGTAATGGGAAATTTTCAATAAAAAGTGGTTGGGATATGTAGAGACAAGAATGTCGAGTGAATAATGATCTACAAAGTATTTGGGTAACAGGTCTGTTTAAAATTTCTTTTTTGAGCTGGAGGATTTGATTGGGTAAGATTCCAGTTGCAGCAGTTATGAATACTTGGACTCCACAAATCTCTCAAGATTGTGGATGTTGCCAAGTCCCAATGAGAGAAACCATTGAACATTTGTTCTTGAAAGGAGAAATTGCAGAGAAGGTGTAGAGTCATTATTGTAATGTTGTTGGGTTGATAGATAATAGATTGAACTTAAAACAAAGTATAAGGTTGTGGAAAGAGTAGGAAGGAAATAGTAGATCAATGGTAGTTTATCAGATTGTTTCATTTGTTATGTTATGGGGTATATGGAAAATAAGGAACACTGTGCTTCATGGTGTCAAATATCACCTCGAAAAAATGATATGGAAAATTTATACTATTTTGCGCAGATTTATAAAGATAAGGTGGAAAATAGAGACTAAGGGGAAAAGGTGGTCATTATTTTTACTTTATCTATAGAGAATATAATTAGTTCTATTTTAGGATCTTATTCTTTTATATTTTCTAATTTTTGTGTGATTTTCTCACTACCTTTTATCCATTCTGTTGTTTTTCGTTTTTTGTTATTTACTCTTTTTGCTCCTATTTTTTGTTTACACGGGGTTGTGAACCACCAATGTATTTTTGTTATTATATGTGGGTATAATTTTTCTAAAAATGGCATTCCTAATAACATATTTTTTGAATTAGTAGATTTGTTACAAGATTATAAGGTGGAATACTTGTCAAAAGTGGTCAGTTGGTGTCCTCCGGATTTCAGATGGTTAAAATGTAATACTGATGGGGCATCTAGGGGAAATCCTGGACTAAGCTCGATTGCTTTATGTATAAGAGACCATACATGGAATTTGGTGGTGGCTAAAGGGAGACGAATTCAAGAAGTTAATGGTGTGAAGGCGGAAGCAATTGCTATTAAGGAATGTCTTGAATATTGTCATAAAATGAAGTACCAACATATCATCTTGGAGACTGATTCGTGGAGCTTGGTTCAGATTTTACAAGGAACATGGGAGAAGCCTTGGAGTATGATCTTGGAGATCAACTCCATTCAGTCTCTTCTAAGAGTTCTAACAGTAAAAGTAGGGCACTCCCTTAGGGAGGGCAATACTCTAGCTGATTTTTTGACTAACCTAGCTTTTGATTTTGCAGGAGAAATTAATTTCAATACAGTAGACCAGTTACCAGCAAAAGGAAGATGCATACTAAATATGGACAAATTAGGACTACCTAATATTAGAAGAATTGAAAAAAAGTAGTGTATACTGATTAATGTGTTTAGGCTCATCAAGGTTTCCCAAGTCAAAACGGATGATAATTGACGAACAATAGTAAATGAAAGCTTGAATGAAGTTATTTCGAGGGATCTTAGATTTATCAGCTGGTGAGAGCTTGGGGTGAGATAGAATCCAAATTCCGCTCAAGTTTACCTCAACTCATGTTGTGTTGATTGGCGTCTGGCTGATTAGAGTGATAACCTAAAACAAAGTTGTCGAAATTAGTATATACTGATTCTCATTTCTTTATATGTGATGGTGGTATTAGCTTCTTATAAGCTCAACCCATCGATCTAGAGGAATGAGAAAAGAATGGGTATGAGGAGAGTTTGAAGAAACTTAGTTGAATTTGAAGTGCCAAATAATATGAGCTTTAGAACTACCTGAATCTGATTTTCAGATTTCCATGTTGTTTCTTTTGCTGCTGTAGTTGGGCTTGGACGATCAAATGGTGAAGACAACTTTGAGTGTTGTCTTTTCTGTAGTTGGTCTTGGACGGTCAAATGGAGAAGACAACTTTGAATGTTGTCTGTTTGTTCTAATTTCAGCATTTTGTTCTTGGATCGGGCCACTTTTGGGCCCGATCTAATGTAAATACTATTTTTTTACTTTCTAATAAATGGGCATGGCCCAAGCTTTAATTTTTTTAAAAAACATATTAAATATATTGATAGTTTACACTATTAATATAATTTAATAGTTTATTTTATTAAGTGTGATGTGTCATTTTCATCGGGTGTTGTTATTAATGAAATATTTTATTTACCTTGTAATATATAGCTTCATCACATTTGTACCTGTTAGGGTACTAATTTGTACAATGTCGATATTGCTTAATAAGGCAAATATAGCATTATTTGATTTTTATATTTAATTTTGACCTCTGACAAAGTTTCGAGGGGATTTGGAGCTAGAAGCTAAGGGAATTTTGGTCCTCACTAATTCTATATATTGATATTATTAATTAAGCTTACGCTATTCACACATATTGAGAATTATTTTTGGCAAATAATTAATAGTCATTGTGAGATTCAACTGGTGTTACGAGAACATGTTTAATGCTTTAGTGTAAAAAGATTTGCGCACGTCAGCGAAGGGCCTAATGGGTAAAAGGTGGATTTGTCCCCTGGTGCGCGAGAAATCGTGAGGCCTAATCCAATTTTGTTTTTGGAAAAACTTAATTTCATTATTTTGAGCTTAATACAAAAAGTCCAAATTCATTCATAATTGATCATAACAAAGATTTAATTTTGTTTGTTTAATTTTTCCTTGGAAATTCTAAAACATTTTATTATAGGATAAAATTATATTTGTATCATTTCAAAGATCTAGCAAAATATTCTTTTTCCTTTATCTATACATATTCATATTTTTGAGATTACGTAAAGTATGTTGTTAAAACCACACTTGCATTTGTAAGTTTTTATATTGAAATAATCTTGAATTCATCAATTTTAAATCACATATAACATAATACTTCTCTAATTCTTGAATTTATTAATAGTTATCAATCGATTGTTTATACAATATTATATTAACTTACTATGATTAAATAAAATTAATGCACATAAATTATTATCTCCGGCTTAAATTTTTTTACTTTGGGTGAAATTCAAATTTCCTTTATAAAAGATTTGTCAACTGCATATAACATATATGAAATATTTAATTTTCTGATTTAAGCGTTAATTTGCACCACGCTATTAATTAAGAGCCGGCGTCTATTTCTATTATCCAAATTAATAATTCTTGATAAGTAAGATCTGTTTGGGGGGAGGGGGGTGTATTTTAACCATATATAAAATATGATTGTATTTGTATCATTCAAAAGATTTAGTAAAATACTATCCTTTTTTAATCTAAGAAAAATCACATTTATGATATTCTGCAAGATATTATTCTAAAATCATGCTTGTAATTATAGTTTTTGTACATAAATAATTTTTAATTTAATTTTTGACAATACTTATTTTGACCGAGCAATGTTTTGCAAAATTAATCTTCAAATTTCTAGTCAGCTCAATCCGTTCCTTACTTGTTGTTTCTACGATTGTCTAGAAATTAAATATAAAAAAATTATTAATATATTAGCAAAAGTGTGTGCGCGCACGGGTGTGCATGCATGTGTGTTGTGTATGTGCGCGCACACACGTGCATGTGCGCGTCCGCGGGCGTCCGTGCGTGAATAAAAATAGCTTACGAAAATTCAAATTCTACGTCAGAAGGCGTAAGAAAGGATCCATCTTTTGACCATTCTCAGCATAGTTTGGATTATATAAAATGTTGGAATTGGTCTGCACCAACAATTTCACATTTCAACACATAAAAAATAAAACATAGTCTAAGCACCCATATATCCACTCCCTCAAATTTTGGTACAAATTAATAAGAAAATAATATTATATGAAATGAAACAGAAAAAGTATATAGGTATGTTGAACGTGGAGCTCTTGTTGTGGAGGTACTTGGTGGAGCATTTGGATATTGAGGATTTGTCTCGATGACTAATCTCTTCATTCATTTGATTAAATAAAAAAAAATAGAAAATGTTACCACCCTTGAACAAATACAAAAAATTAATATTTTAATATTAAAATAATTGTGTTTGCTTAAAAAATTACTTGCATAAACTAACTTTGCCGCGGAGTCGCAGACCATTGCTTTAAAGGCGGGATGAAATCTTTCTTTCTCTTGGACAAGCATAAGGCTCTAAGCCCTTTGTTTACGACCTCCTAACAAGATAGCACCGATACGATCTCCCGCTGTGAAGTAGGAGGTTTTCACCGACAGAGCGCAATTAGACCACAAATTAGGTTTAAATGTATACTCCTTAACGCAAAGAGAATACATGTGCTAATCTTGACATTCTTCCTCGATTATAGCTTTCATGTATTTATTTAACATAAAATGTAACTTGCCTAATACAACTAACAAACCCTTTTATGGTTCTTTCATCATTCTAATTTGTTTGTATACTAATAATTTTCTTAAGTAACATTGTACCCTTGTACTACGAGCTCTCACAGATCCTCTTGAAAGAATTGCGGCCCTATTAGAGTCTGCATTGTAGCCCTGCTAATAGAGGAAACATAAAAGTAACATTAGCAATGATGAATTAGGGCAATGGAGTTTTCTAGTTGTGACTTTATATTAGTCACTTGATTGTAACTTTATAACTTTATATTATAAACAAATATGATTTCTAAAAAAAGAAAAAGATGATATCTCTGAAGGTAAATTTTGGCCCAACGTAAATGAGAGGTTAGGAACAGGATTAAACACAGGCCTAGACAAGAAAAAAAAACACGCATTAGTTATTCGTAGAAATAATATTAATTGACACTTGAAGTTGTTCTGAATTTTCAAAAATACACTTTTTACACAATCTGCATTATCAATATACAATACTTTTTCAACATGATTTATCAATAATTATCAGCCATGTGTTTATATGATAAAATAATTCAATGAAGTATATATATGGACAGTCATTTATCATGATACAACCTTTTAAACAAGAAATAAAATATCCACACGTCACAATCACATGAGAATTGTAAATTAATTTATTTTTGTCTCTGGATAACACACTTTTATTTTGTGCTTGATCTTATTACAAAAATAATTTTTGACAATACTTATTCTGACCTAGCAATATTTTGCACAATGAATCTTTAAATTTCTAGTCAGCTCAATCTGTTCCTCACTTGTTGTTTCTATGATTGCCTGGAAATTAAATATAAAAAATCTTAGCATATTAGCAAAAGTGTGTGCGTGCGCGTGCGTACGTGTGTGTTGTGTGCCTGCGCGTGAATAAAAATAGCTTAACAAAATTCGAATTTGACGCTAGAAGGCGTAAGAAAGGATCCACTTGTTGACTATTCGCAGCATAGTTTGGATTATATAAAATGTTGGGAATTGGTCTACACCACCAATTTCATATTTCAACACATAAAAAATAAAATATAGTCTAAGCACCCATATATCCACTCCCTCAAATTTTGACACAAATTATAAAGAAAATAATAATATATAAAATGAAGTAGATAAGTATGTTGAACGTGGAGCTCTTGTTGTGGAGCATTTGGATATTGAGGATTTGTCTCAATGAATATTCTATGCATTCATTTGATTAAATAAAAAAAAATAGAAAATGTTATGTCATGACCCAGACCATCGTGATTGGCACCCATACTAACCCTTCGGTGGGAGAACCACTACAACCCAATAAAAGCAACTAAACCAAAAAAATAAAATATTTAAGTTACGGAAGCAAGTTAAATAGCTAAGACTGAAGTTCCCATAAACTTCCAAAAGATCTAACAACTAACCAATGTAGAAAAATACACCTAGAACTTGGAAGTCGATGTACCAAAACATCTAAAGGAAAAATGGGTACAACCCAAACTAAACATAAGATATCTAAAGAACTAGTCTAAGTTCGAAATGTGGACATAAACAAAAAGGAGAACTCGAGGCAACCCGAAAGAACTGGCTCACCTTTAAATTCGATTGGCGATCTTCTAAGCGAGGTCTGTCAATAGCCGCAGAAAGATGCCCTGTGCTCAGCAAAATTAAGAGCAAGTGCAGTATCAGTACATAACTACAGTGTACTGGTAGGATCATGTCACGCCCCGAGCTACCCCCGAGACGTGGACACGGAACCAACAAAAAAATTTGTTGGTAAATTGATCAAATTGGTTGGCAAATTGAGTTACCAACCAAATGTCAACTTATATTAATCCGTTACTAAAAGGCTCATCGGTAAATATTACCAACCGATTTTAATTTGTTGGTAAACTTACCAACCAAAAATCAGTTGGTAAACACCCAAAGATGTTGTTACAAAATTTTGAAACATGACCCTGAAATTTCCGTTGGTAAATTCACCAACTAACTTTTGGTTAGTATATCGTTAGTACCTTTACTAACGAATTGAAAATGAGTTAGAAATTTTTTTTCTTCATTATTTGATTCCGTTGGTAATACGTTGGTAATTATAGTAAGAAAAGTCTGATAGTAAACTTTTCCAGATACATTGGTAATTTTAGTAACAGAAAATTTATGTTGGTAATTTACCAATAAATTTTAAATACTGTTTTTTTATGATTTCCCATCCGATGTTCGGTACCCACATTGGAGCCCGACTAATTCCAGATTCATGCCGAGAAGTGCAACATTGGGGAGTAAAGCGCTCCCTAACAAAGGCGACTCCGTACCAAAGGAGAAACGAACCTGAGACCTCTTGGTTAAGGATGAATGAGTACTTACCACTCCACCACAACCCTTGTTGGTAATAAATTTTAAATACGTTAGTATGATTATTTATTTTTCAAATAAATTTACTAATTGATTGTTAGTTTGTAAGTAATATATCATTCAAGGTTACTCCATACCCAAGGGGAATCGAACCTGAGACCTCTCGGTTAAGGATGAAAGAGTACTTACCACTACACCACAACCTTTGTTGGTAATAAATTTTAAATACGTAAGTATGATCATTTGTTTTTCTAATAAATTTACTAATTGGTTGTTAGTTTGTTGGTAATATATCATTCAAGTTCAATGTTAGGTTAGTAATTGATTGACAATATGTTCAAAATATTATTAACTGAATATTATCCAATAGTAAAATATTTATTAATTTATTGCATTTAAAAATCTAAGAGCACAACTATAAATCCAAAAATATTAATATCAATTGTATAAATCATATTTGAATGAAACAATGCAAAATATATGATAACAAGTTAAATTAATCTCAAAATGACTCATATCATTATATCAAAAAATTTAATTTGAGCATGTTTACCAAAAATATTGACCAAATCTAAATTTTTGCCCAAACTTAAAATTTAAAACGCCTAACAGCACAAACTGAAAATGGAAGCCTCAAAACCTGAACCAACCATCCTATTAGATATAAAAATGACCTTCTGAAGCTAATCGCGCTGACAGAATTCTCATCAGAGCACATTTACAAAAACTGTTAAGCAAATTCAAATTTTGGCCAAAAGTTAAAAGTTAAAACACCTAACGGTACAAACTGAATATGAAAATCTCAAAATCCAAACCAACCATCCTATAAGACGAAAAATGACCTTCCAAAGTTAACCGCGCTGACAAAATTCAAATTTGAGCATGTTTCCCAAAAAATTTGACCTGATTCAAATTTTAGCCAAAAGTTAAAAGTTAAAACGCTTAATGACACAAACTAAAAATAAAAGTCTTAAAACCCGAACCAACCATCCTATGAGACCAAAACTAAACTTATATGGCTAACCGCGGTGACAAAATTACAATTCGAGCACGATTACCAAAAATATTGACTAAAGTGAAATTTTGACCAAAACTTAAAAGTTAAAATGCCTAACGGAACAAACTAAAAATGGAAGCCTCAAAACCCGAACCCTCTATCTTATTACATCAAAAATGACCTTCCGCATCTAACTACATTGACAAAATTCTTATCTGAGCACGTTTATCAAATATATTGACCGAAGTTAAATTTTGGCCAAAATTTATAAGTTAAAATACCTAACGACACACACTAAAAATGAAAGCCTCAAAACCCGAACCATCCATCCTATTAGATAAAAAATTACCTTTGGAGTGAATTACGCTGACAGAATTCTCATCTGAGCACGTTCACAAAAATATTGACCAAAGTCCAATTTTTGCCAAAACATAAGATTTAAAACACCTAACGGCACAAACAAAAAATAGAAGCCTCAAATCTTCAACCAACCTTCCTGTTAGATAACAAATGACCTTTCGAAGCTAATGACACTGACAGAGTTCTAATCTGAGCACGTTTACCAAATATAGCGACCAAAGTCAAGTTTTGGCTAAAATTTAAAAGTTAAAACGCCTAACGACACAAACTGAATATGAAAGCCTCAACACTAGACGCTGATTTACCGAAAAGTTTAACTTCAATTGATAAATTTACCAACTATTCAAATATAAGTTAGTAATTAATAATTTACCAATAAAATTTATCACAGTTGGTGATAGTTACTATTCAACTAAACATTTATATGTAATATTACCAACTAATAATTAATATGTTGGTAAATTTTACCAATGGATTAATGATTGGTTGGTATATTACCAATTATTTTAGTGATGTTAGTAATTTACTAATTACAATCTTTACTCGTCGGCAAAATTTTCAACTAAATTGTATATTGGTTGGCAAGTTTACCAACAAATTACATTTCGTTATTAATTTACCAACACATTTATATTTGGTTGGTAAATTTAGCAACACAATCTTGCCGTTGGTAAATGTTTGGTTAGTAATTCATTGGTAATATGTTAAAAAATTATATAAATAATTTTTTATCATATTTACCAACCGATATATACTTCATTGCTAATATTACCAACACAAGGTGTGCGTTAGTAATATTTCAGTTGGTAATCCATTGATAGAATGTTGTTAAATTTGACGCCATTTTTTCCTGCCGTATTTACCAACTAAAATACTTGGTTAGTAAGATTTTGGTTGGTAATATGTTAGAATTTCATTGTTAAGTTTTAAAATGTAATTCAGTTAGAAATGTGTTGGTAATTTGTTAGTAGAATACTAACCAACTTAAGTTGTTAGTAAAATCTGTTGGCAATTTGGGGTTTTTTTGTAGTGGCGGAAGCTAATCATAAGTAAATTTGAAATGATGGGGAAAACCCATATACTAAAACTGAATATATGAAATATGAGAGTTTAATACAAAGGAAACATCAAACTCAAATACTAAGTTGAATCTAACTATGCCTGAAAATAGCTTTTAACTGACTAAAAGTGCTGGGACATGTCCCAGCTAAGTCTAGCAACACTGAAACTAAAAGACTGAAATACTAAAGTAAATAACATGACTATTGTCCTCGGAGAATGAGGACTCACCACTGATGTTGCTGATCTAGAGATCGGGAACCAATCTATACGTGATCTGACTGCTGAGGACCTGAACCTACATCATGAGAAGATGTAGCGCAGAGTATGCGTCAGTACTTGAAAGGTATTGAGCATGCAAGATAGAGTAAAGTTGAAATAACATATAATTGAACAAGCAATAAAGCAAGAGTATAATTTGAACATGATATAGATACTGAGCTAACTAAGTGCAATGACCAAATTTATAACAAGCTAAGACTGAATACTGACTGTATTTAAATGAGGTCAATCCAATGAAGTCTTACTGAGCTTTGGGAGCTACTAATAACTGACATAAAACCACATGAGCTAAATGTGGAGTCTGATGTATACGCCCCATCGAGAGGACCCAATACACTTGGCTAAAGGTATAGAGGCATGTTGGCGTGATCACTAAAATAATGCCTACAAAGGGGACTTACAACCTACGTTGCTCGTAGTTCTGAGACTATATGGGTGACTGACCCTAATCCAACTCTGTATTATGCTACTCCCAATAGATTAAATGATTAACACATTAAGACTGGATTTCTGTAATATACTACATAGCTCAAAACTGACATGCAAACTGAGAATGCAACAATTATGACTGATAATGTGACATTCGTAGACTGAAGCATGTGTATATCTGTAATAACTGAATAATCTGACCTAGCATGCATAATTCCTGAACTAACAAATATATACAACTAAGGTTCTGAATATCATATGAGAAACTGAGTAATAATATGATAATCTTATTTTGAACATTTAATTAACTAGTTCATGATAGTCTGCTGAAGTTCTAGAAACCCTAGGTCTAGTTAATAATAGGGAGTCAAGAATCTAACTGAATTCTAGGGACCTAATGGGTGAAAGGAATCCACTAGTGAAATCCCACATACCTGGTGACGAATTCCACAGAAAAATCCTTCGATTTCAGGGCTGGAACTGGAGGAAACTTACTGCATTCTTGAACTACGGTTCTTGACTTGTTTCTCCTCTTAGCGTTCTAACTTTCTAAGTTTAGATGAATGATTTGACTTAGGTAGGTTCTAGTTATGTTTCTAGGCTAAAATTAACCAAAACCACATAGTTTAGGGTTAAAACGACGTAGTTTAAGGGTTCAACGAAATAGGAAAAGAACAAAATATCCCCCAACTTAACTGCTACCGGAGTGACCGACGAACCGTCGATCAATTGACGGTCCGTACTGGTCAACCGTCGATTAGTTTGGAGACTGGTTTCTGGCGGTCTGATCCATGGACGCAGACCACGATCCATGGTTTAACCTATGGCCCGTGGGTCTGGCCATGGGTCGACCCTTAGACGAATTTTGGGGCTGAGTTCTGGGGGAGGTTGCTGATGCTAACCACGGACCACCAGCACGGGCCGTGTGTGGCGTCCGTTAGTTGCACCTACAACTTCTGGAAATCTACTTTAAGGTTTGATTTCGGATACGGGGTGTTACATTATCTCCCCTTTGGAAACATTCGTCCTCAAATGAAGACTAGATAGCTGAAATGGGGGGAAAGAGCTACAACCCTACCACTAAACACTGGAAACTGATTTCTGATTTAACTAAGTTCCAAGAACATGCAAATACACAGAATATGCAAGTTCAAACTGAAAGAACATGATACTAAGACTGAAACTGTACATGAGTTACTGAAAAACTAAAGAGGAATTATTGCCTCAAGAGAGAATGGAATTGGAAGGAAAGAGGTGAGGATACTTGGCCTTCATGGTTGCTTCCGCTTCCTAAGTAGCTCCCTCTACATACCGACTCCTCCACAGAACCTTGACTGAAAAGACTTTGTTTGTCAACCTTCAAACCTGACGATCAAGGATTTCAACTGGTACCTCTTCATAAGTGAGACTATCCTTCATATCCACACTTTCTAAGGGTACAATTGATGCTGGATCACCCACACACTTCTTCAACAGCGAAATGTGGAAAACTGGATGCACTGCTGCTAGTTATGCTGGAAACTCTAACTCATAAGCCACTTTACCAATCATTTTCAAGATCTTATAAGGGCCTACATATCTAGGACTGATCTACCCTTTCTTGCCAAATCTCATCACCCCTTTCATAGGCAACACTTTCAGGAAAACCCAATCATTAACTTGGAACTCTAGTTCCCTTCTCCTTACATCTGCATAGGATTGCTGGCGACTCTGGGCTGTTTTAAGTCTACCTCTAATGAGTTGCACTTTCTCCATAGCATCATGAACTGAATCTGGTCCTATCAAGGCTGCTTCACCCACTTCAAACCAACCCATTGTAGATCTACATCTACGCCAATACAATGCCTCATGAAGGGCCATCTGAATGCTGGAATGGTAACTATTGTTGTAGGCAAACTCTATAAGAGGAAGGCGATCATCCCAACTACCTTTGAAATCGATCACACAAGCTCTCAACATGTCCTCTAAGGTCTGAATGGTATGCTCTGCCTGACCATTCGTCTGTGTATGAAATGATGTGCTAAGGTTAACTTGAGTACCAAGACCTTTCTAAAATGACTTCCAGAAATGAGAGGTAAACTGAGGACCTCTATATGAGATGATAGACAAAGGAACCCCATGAAACCTAACTATCTCATTGTGTGTAAAGCTTCGCGAAGTCCTCCACTAAATCTATAGTCTTAACCGCCAAAAAGCGTGAAGACTTAGTAACTCTATCAACTATCACCCAAATGTAGTCATGTTGTCTGCAAGTATGAAGTAAACCTGTGATGAAGTCCATGTTGATCACTTCCCACTTGAAAGTAGGAATGTCTATCTCTTGAGTCATACCTCCTGGTTTCTGATGTTCTACCTTGACATGCTGGCAACTGGGGCATTTATCCACAAAATCTGCTATCTCTCTTTTCATGCCATTCCACCAATAGACTTTCCGCAGATCACAGTACATTTTAGTAGCGCCTGGATGAATAGAATATCTGGAGTCATGGACTTCTGCAAGAATCTACTGTCTCAACTCACCCTCCTTAGGAACACATAATTGACCCTGATAGCGAAGCACACCATCTCCCTCTTGGGAGAAAACCTCAACCCTCTGCTGGTGGATTGCACCTTTTAGTTCAAGCAATATTGGATCACTGTCTTGCTTTTCCTTCACCTCCACTACCAAAGAAGATTATAACCCATTATGAACTATTACACCACCATTTGATATGCTCATAACACAAACTTCTAAGTGAGCAAGTCTTTGAACATCCTTTTCTTGTTCTTTCTTTCTTCCTCAACATGCGCGACACTACCCATAGATAGTCTGCTAAGAGCATCTGCTACCACATTGACCTTACCAGGATGTTAATGCACACTCATATTGTTGTCCTTGATGAATTCAAGCCACCTCCTCTGGCGAAGATTCAACTCTTTCTGCGTGAACACATACTGAAGGCTCTTATGGTCTGTGAACACATCTACGTTGACACCATACAAGTAATGTCTCCAAATCTCAAGTGCAAACACCACTACTGCTATCTTGAGGTCATGAGTTGGATAGTTCTTCTCATGCACCTTTAGTTGTCTAGAAGCATACGCTATAACTTTACCTCACTGCATCAATAAACAACCTACGTCGACTCTGGACGCATCACAATAGATAACATAACCGTCTTAACCCTCTAATAGAGTCAAAATAGAAGTTGTAGTCAACCTAGTTTTCAATTCTGCAAAGCTTTTCTCACAATCATCTGACCACTGAAACTTGACTTTCTTCTGAGTCAACCTAGTCAATAGAGAGGATATGGATGAAAATCCTTCCACGAACCTTCTATAATAACCTTCTTGACCCAAGAAACATCTGATATCTGTAGGAGAGGTAGGTCTGGACCATTGTTTCACTGCTGCTATCTTCTAGGAATCCACTCGAAACCCTTTGTTAGACACAATCTGACCAAGGAAAGTAACGAATTGTAACAAAAATTCACATTTGCTAAACTTAGTGAATAACTGGCGATCTTTGAGAGTTTACAGAACAACCCTCAAATGAATTGCATGCTCTTCCTCATTCCTAGAGTGAATGAGGATATCATCAATAAAGACGATAACGAACAAGTCCAAGTACTTCTTGAACACTCTGTTCATCAAATCCATGAAAGTTGCAGGAGCATTGGTTAGTTCAAATAAAATAACTACAAATTCATAATGATCATACTGAGTTCTGAAAGCTGTCTTCGGAATGTCACTATCTCTGACTTTAAGCTGATGATAACCCGATCTGAGGTCTATCTTTGAGAAATGACTAGCACCCTGACATTGGTCAAACAAGTCATTAATCTAGGGGGTGGGATACTTATTCTTGACTGTGACCTTGTTCAACTGCGTATAGTCAATGCACATTCTAGAGAGAACCATCTTTATTATTCACGATGTGCACCCCATGGGGAAATACTAGGTCTGATGAACCCCTTATCCAGAAGGTCTTTCAACTGCTCTTTCAATTCCTTAAGCTCAGATAGAGCCATTCTGTAAGGGGGAATAAAGATAAGCTGGGTATCTAGAAGGAGATCAATTCCAAAGTCGATTTCCCTTTAGGGCGGAACTCCGAGAAGATATTCTAGAAACACTTCTGGGAACTCGTTAACCACTGGAACTGACTCAAGAGTTGGGGTTTTGGAGCTTGAATCCTTAACCCGAACTAGATGATAGAGATACCCCTTAGAAATCATCTTTCTAGCCTTAAGGTAAGAGATGAATCGACCTACAGGCACTAAGCTACTACCCTTCCATTCTAACATTGGTTCATTTAGAAACTGAAAACGAACAATCCTAGTTCTACAATCGAGTGAGGCATAACATGAATGTAACCAATCCATGCCTAGAATGATATCGAAGTCTACCATTTCTAACTATACATGATCTGCTGAAGTGACTTTCTGGGAAACTGTGACAGGGTAATTTTTGTATACCCGTCTAGCTATAACTGGGTCACCGACTGGAGTAGAGACTGAGAAAGGTTCTGAAAGCGTTTTTGGACTAACATCGAATTTGACTACTATATAAGGAGTTACAAAGGAAAGAGTAGCCCATGGATCTAACAAAGCATAAATATCTAAGTCAAAGACTCGTAATGTACTAGTGACTACATCTGGAGAGTCTTCTTGATCCTGGCGAGCCTGGAAAGCATACAACCTGTTCTAGCACTGAACGCCACCTGTACCAGATGAGTTACCCTACTCAGTCGGGTGACTTGCTTGTGTTGCTGAAGTTGTGTAATGAGCTCTACCTTTGTTACCGCTTTGACCCTGTCTAGAAGGTTAATCTTTCAACTTGTGACCAGACTGACCACACCCAAAGTATCCTTCCTTTCCTGTAAAGCACTCACCTGGATGGTTCTTACCACACATAAGACAAGTTGGGTAGGTTTTGGTACCTGTAACACTTCCCTGAGACTTAGAGCCTGATGCCCTACCTTTCTGATCTTGTCTGAACTTGGAGGATGGAAGACTAGCTGATAAAGGGGCTGGGGCTAAAAATTTCTGCTGACCCTGCGCGATTTCCACTACCCTATTTCTGTTGAGTATACTCATAGTTTCCAGTCCTAGCCTTCTTATTCTCCTTAGCCTGTTCCCTAAGTTTATCTCCCTCAACCTGCCGAGCATGAGTCATGATCCTAGAGATGCTCATATTTTCCAGCAACATAGCATTTCTACACTTTGTCTTCACCAAGTCTAACACTTCATATAGAAACATATTTATTTGTGCCCTAGAATCATCAACCATATGAGGAGCATACCTGGAGATTTGGGTAAACTTGAGCCCATATTCTTGGACTATCATGCTACCTTATATTAGGTTCATAAATTACTGAGCATTTGCGTCCCTTAGCTCTCTTGGGAAAAACCTTTCTAGAAAGGTCTCACTAAAGCAATCCCAAGTGATAGGAGCTGCATATGTACCCCTGTTCTCTTTCCACTGAGTATACCAGATATGAACCACATCCTTAAGTTGGTACGATGCTAACTCAACCCGACCATTCATAGTTACTTGCATCACTTCAAAGATCTTCTGGACCTCATCAATGAAGTTTTACGGATCCTCACTAATATGTGATCCTAAGAACTCTGGCGATTCATCCTAACAAAATCTCGCACTCTGGTTCTAGCTGACCCATAGCACCTATCAGAACTAGAACCCGCTGATTGTTCTAGTTGGTCACACTCAGAGCCAACATCTAAATGACGTTCCAGAAATCTGCATTTGAAACTTCTTGATTTGGGACTGGAGGAACTGTGCTTGCGTTCCTGGCAATCACATTCTTGGTGTAAGCTCTACGAAGAGTGATGATCACTAAAACATAGAACGATGAGTTAGAATAGAATTAGATCATACCTTACGCACGATAAGAGTAACAAGAAAATGAAGATTTTTCCTAAATCACTTTGTACCCTCCCTCTCATTAGATGTGGTGCGCACTACACATCCATAAAAAGGACTCTACCTAGCGCAGCCTTTCAGATATCCTAGGACACTTACACCTAGTGCTCTGATACCAACTTTGTCATGTCCCGAGCTACCCCCAAGATCCGGACACGCGTCCTAGGATCACAAGTGACCCTAAGCTAACCCCGCTGGCATGACATGAGCATACTAAGAGTAATAATAACTGATGCGGAAGCTAATCATAAGTAAATCTGAAATGATGGGGGAAAACCCATATACTAAAACTGAATATATAGAATATGATAGTTTAATACAAAGGAAACATAAAACTTAAATACTAAGCTGAATCTAACTATGTCTGAAAATAGCCTCTAACTTACTAGAAGTGTTGGGATATGTCCCAACTAAGTCTAGCAACACTGAAATACTGAAGTAAATAACATGACTATTGTCCTCGGAGAATGAGGGCTCACTACTGATGTTGCTGATCTAGAGATCGGTAACCGATCTATGCATGATCTGACTGCTGAGTACCTGAACCTACATCAAAAGAAGATGTAGTGCAGAGTATGCATCAGTACTTAAAATGTACTGAGCATGCAGGATAGATTAAAGCTAAAATAACATATAATTGAACAAGCAATAAAGCAAGAGTATAATCTGAACATGATATAGATACTGAATACTAAGCTAACTGAGTGTAATGACCAAATTTATAGCATGCTAAAATTGAATATTGACTGTATTGAAATGAGATCAATGCAATGGAGTCTGATTGAACTGTGGGAAATACTAATAACCGACATTAAACCACATGAGCTAAATGTAGAGTCCGATGTATACGCCCCATAGAGGACCCTATACACCTGGCCAAAGGTACAAAGGCATGCTGGCGTGATCACTAAAATGATGCCCACATAGGGGACTTACAACGTACATGACTCATAGTTCTAGGACTATATGGGTGACTGACCCTAGTCCAACTCGGTATTATGCTACTCCCAATAGATTAAATGATTAACACATTAAGACTGAATTTCTGTAATATACTAGATAGCTCAAAACTGACATGTAAACTTAGAATGCAGCAATTATGAATGATAATGTGACATTCGTAAACTGAAGCATGGGTATATCTGGAATAACTGAATAATCTGACCTAGCATGCATAATTCCTAAACTAACGAATATATACAACTAGGGTTCTGAATATCATATGAGAAATTGAGTAATAACATCATAATCTGATTTGGAACATTAACTTAACTAGTTCATGGTAATCTGCTGAAGTTCTAGAAACCCTAGGTCTAGTTAATAATAGAGAATCAAGAATCTGACTGAATTCTAGGGACCTAATGGGCAAAAGGAATCTACTAGTGAAATCCCACATACCTGGTGATGAATTCCACGAATAAATCCTTCGATTTTAGGGCTGGAACTAGAGGAAACTTGTTGCGTTCTTGAACTAGGGTTCTTGACTTCTTTCTCCTCTTAGCGTTCTAACTTTCTAAGTTTTGATGAATGATTTGGCTTAGGTAAGTTCTAGTTATGTTTCTAAGCTAAAACTAACCAAAACCACATAGTTTAGGGTTAAAACGACATTATTTAGGGGTCCTACGAAATAGGAAAAGACCAAAAGACCCCCGACCTAATTGCTGTCGGAATGGCCAACGGACGGGACCGATGGATCATTGATCGATTAAAGGTCCGTGCTTGTCAACCGTCGATCAGTATTGGAGGCTAGTTTCTGGGGGTCTGATCCACGGACGTGGACCACGATCCGTGGTCTGACCTACAGTCTGTGGGTTCGGTCGTGGTTCCGGTCGTGGGTTCGGTCGTGGGTCGACCCTTAGACGAATTTTGGGGCTGAGTTTTGGGGGAGGTTGCTGATGCGAACCACGGAACACCAACATGGGCCGTGGATCACCCTACGGTCCGTGGGTGGCATCCGTGAGTTGCACCTGCAACTTCTGGAAATCTATTTTAAGGTCTGTTTTCGGATATGGGGTGTTACAGATCACGCGGCTATCCAACTAAGTGTAACATACATAAATCAATACAATAATATAATCACATGCATATATCGAACATATACAATATTATCAATATTTACAACAACAAACAGTTCACGATTCTAAACAACATGCATTTACAACAAGTCATTGGTCCTCTCATGGAATTCAAACCTTAACTGTTAGCATACTACAACGTGGTACATAATCCCATACTATGTCGAAACGTGGCAACCAATCCCATAATTATACCGAAACGTGGCAACTGATCCAAGTTAGTGTGTCGGAATGCAACACCCGATTCATTCAACAAGCCACAATCACAATCACAAGTACATTCTCATATTCATACAATCAAGTCATGATTCAATGGCATTCATCAATCATATATCCTCATTTACAACAAGTGTGATCAATAATGAAACATCCACATACATACATGTATCATAATGAAGCAAGAAAAACATATATCACACAATCATAGAATCACAACCATCACCTACCTCGATATTAGCTTGGAACCCTCAGAAACTTGATCCTTCCCTTTTCTGATTCGTTCCGCTTGTTGTTGGTCTACAAACAATCATAATAACACGGGAATCAATAAACAATCGCTAATTACCCAAATTACTAACAATTCTATGATCCCTAGATCAAACCCATGATCCCAAGTATCCAAATTAGGGTTTTTTCCACCATAGATTCTAGATCAAAACCCTCCCCCATCGATATTTACCCATCAGATTATGTTCTAGGGATCGAAAAACGGATTCAGGGAGTTAAAATCTTGCATTTATTTTTGTCTCTTGATAACACACTTTTATTTTATGCCTATCTTATTACAAAAATAATTTTTGACAATACTTATTTCGACCGAGCAATATTTTGCACAATGAATCTTCAAATTTCTCAATCCGTTCCTCATTTGTTGTTTCTACGATTGCTTACAAATTAAATATAAAAAATATTAACATATTAGCAAAAGTGTGTGTGCACGCGTGCGTGTGCATATTGTGTGTGTTGTGTGCGTGAATATAAATAGCTTATGAAAATTCGAATTCGACGCCAGAAGACATAAGAAAGGATCCACTTGTTAGCCATTCTCATCATAGTTTGGATTATATAAAATGTTTGGAATTGGTCTGCACCACCAATTTCACATTTCGACACATAAAAAATAAAACATAGTCTAAACACCCATATATCCATCCCTCAAATTTTGGCACAAATTAATAAGAAAATAATATTATATAAAATGAAAAAGAAAAAGTATATAAGTACGTTGAAGGTGGAGCTCTTGTTGTGGACTTACTTGGTGGAGCATTTGGATATTGAGGATTTTTCTCAATGACTATTCTCTACATTTATTTGATTAAAGAAAAAAAAATAGAAAATGTTAGTACCCTTGAACAATTACAGAAAGTTAATATTCTCACATTTTAATAATTATGTTTACTTAAAAAAGTACTTGCATAAGCTAACCTTTAAACGAGTGTACTATAAATTTGATTTAGATGTATACTCCTGAATGCAAAGAGAATACATGTGTTAATCTTGGTATTCTTCCTCGATTATAGCTTACATGTATTTATTTAACATAAAACATAAGTTGCCCAATACAACTAACAAACCCTTTTATGGTTCTTTCATTGTTCTAATTTGTTTGTATAATAATAGTTTTCTTAAATAACATTGTACCCTTGTACTACGAGCTCTCACAGATCCTGTTGAAGGAATGACGGCCCTATTAGAGTTTGCATTGTAGCCCTGCTAATAGAGGAACCATAAAAGTAACATTAGCGATGATGAATTAGGGCAATGGAGTTTTTTAATTGTGACTTTATATTAGTCACTTGATTGTAACTTTATAACTTTATATTATAAACAAAAATGATTCAAAAAAAGAGAAAAAGATGATACTTCTGAAGGTAAATTTTGGCTCAGCAAAAATGAGAGTTAAAGAACCTAGACAAGAGAAAAAGAACATGCATTAGTTATTCGTAGAAATAATATTAATTGATACCTGAAGTTGTTCGGAATTTTCAAACAAATATTTTTTACACAATATGCATTATCAATATACAATATTTTTTCAACATGATTTATCAATAATTATCAACCATGTGTTTATATGATAAAATAATTCAATGAAGTATAAATATGCACAATAATTTATCATGATATAAACTTTAAAAGAAATAAAATATCCACAAGTCACAACCACATGAGAATTGTAAATTAAATTATTTTTGTCTCTTGATAACACACTTTTATTTTGTCCTTGATCTTATTACAAAAATAATTTTTGACAATATTTATTTTGACCGAGCAATATTTAACTACTAAAAGTGTATGTCTCTCTTTATATATATTATCCAATTTCCACATTCATAACTCACAACAAAAAATTAATTTTTCCATTGTAGATTCTAAATAATTGCATATATATTAAAAAAACAATTTTATACTCATGGATACTTTCAAAATTAACAACGAACATAAATTTGATAATCAATTACTATCCATCAACACAAGTACACATCCCCGAGGAGTTTAGAAGACAAGGCCATATGATGGTTGATTTTCTAGATGACTACTTTCACAATATCGAAAAATATCCTGTTCGTAGTCAAGTTGAACCAGGTTATCTTTAAAAAATATTACCTGATTCCGCGCCATATCAACCAACCTGAACCAATTTAAAAAAATACTTGAAGATGTGGAAAGGGATATATGACACATTGGCAATATATATTATTTTCCCCCCTTGTAATAGCTTCATCATATTTGTACCTATTAGGGTACTAATTTGTACAATGACAATATTTCTTAGTCAGCTTAATAAGACAAATATAGCTTTATTTGATTTTTATATTTAATTTTGTCCTACGACAAAGTTCCGAGGGGATTCGGAGCAAGAAGCTAAGGGATATTTGGTCCTCACTATTTCTATATATTGATGTTATTAATTAAGATTACACTATTCACTGTAACGACCTGTTCCCGTCATTATGGAAATGCCAACGGGGGAAAATTTGGGGCGGTAAACTTTTTCATAGTATTTGGATTTTTCCAACCTAGTCCAGATTTGGATGAAATCAAGTCTTTAAGGTGTAGGGAAATATGGTAAAAACCGAGTGAATTAATTATGATTTTGATTACATGAGTAGTTAGATAACTCGTTAAGGAATCCGTACGACTTTACAGAATTGAATTCGGGCGAGTAGAACTCCTGGAATTGATCTTAGCGTAAAGGGTAATTTCAGAGCGTTGTTGGTTAGAGGTGTGTTGTGAAATGGGGATTTTGGAATTCTTTAAATATCTCTCTGTTTCGTGCAACCCACCTTGGCGGGGATTTTGGTCTCTTTGGCTGGGCAGCTGTAGCGGGGTGGTGACCGTTGTGGCGGGCCAGACGCGACTTAAAATCATAAATAAACCCCTAAATGACCTTATTTGACACTTTTTTATTTTTAGAGCTAAGGAACCAACCCCAGGCGACTCCTACACATTTTTCACCATTCTTGAGGCTAAAGGTAAGCTTTTTCACTTTCCGAATCCATTTTTCGATTCGTAGAACGTAATAGAATGTGTGAATATTGATGGGGGAGAGTTTTGTTATAGATTCTATGGTGGAAACAACTCTAATTTGGATAATTGGAATCATGAGTTTGATCTAGGGTTCATAGAATTGTTAGTAATTCGCGTAATTAGTAATTGTTTATTGATTCCCGTATTATATTGATTGTTTGTAGACCAAGAACAAGCGGAACGAATCCGGAAAGGGAAGGATCAAGTTTCTTAGGGTTTCAAGCTTGTTTCAAGGTTGGTGATGATTGTGATTCTATGATTGTGTGAAGTATGTTTGTTCTTGCTTCATTATGATACATGTATGTAATGAATGTTGCATTATTGATCACACTTGTTGTAAATGAGATAGATGAATGATGGTTACCATGAAATCATGACTTAATTGTATGATCTTGAGGATGCACTTATGACTGTGATTGTGGTGTGTTGAATGGATTGGTTGCCACGTTCCGGCATAACTATGGGATCGGTTGCAACGTCCCGGCATAATTATTGGATCGGGTATCACGTTTCGATATGCTAACTGTTTGGGTTTGGGTTCCATGAGAGGACCAATGACTTGTCATAATTGTGTATCTTGAGAAAATGTGAAGTTGTTCATTGTTCGTATATGTTGATGATATTGTATATGTTCGTTATATGCATGTGATTATATTGTTGTGATGACTTATGTATGTTACTTGGTGGGATAGCCGCGTGATCCTACCTGTACACTGTAGTTGTGTACTGATACTGCACTTGCTCTTATTTTTGTTGAGTACAGGGCATCTTCAAGCGGCTACTAATAGACCTTGCTTAGGAGATCAGTGATCGTTCAAATTCAAGGGTTAGCCAATTCTTTGGGCTTCCATGGGTTCTCTTTTGTCTATGTCCACCATTTCTGGACTTAGACTATGTTCTAGTTAGTTGATTAGTTCACTAGATTGGGGTTGCATCCCTTCTTGTTTAGACTTGTTGAATTTTAAATGTTTTGGTGCATTGACTTTCAGGTTCTAGGTTATTTCTTCTGCATTGCTTAGTTCGTTGTTAGACTTTTGTTGGAGTTTATGGGAACTCCCTATTTATTTTCTTAGTATTTAACTTGCTTTCGTAACTTAAATGCCTTAGTGTTGGGTTAGCTGCTTGGTTTGAGTTGTAGTAGTGTTCTCCACCGAAGGGTTAGGGTGGGTGCCAATCACGAAGGTCTAGGTCGTGACATTCACACAGATTGAGAATTATTTTTGGCAAACAATAGTCATTGTGAGATTCAATTGGTGTTACAAAAACTTGTTTAATGCTTTAGTGTAAAAAGATTTGTGCACCTGAGCGAAGGACCGAAAGGGTAAAAGGTGGTTTTGTCCTCTGATGCGCGAGATATATGTGAGCCCTAATTCAATTTTGTTGTTGGAAAAATTTAATTTTACTCTTTTGAGCTTACAACAAAAAGTCCAAATTCATTCATATCTAGATATGTACAGATAAAATCCGTGAGATTAAATCAATAAAATGGTCAACATATCTTGGTAATCATCTCTGCCATTGGAATGTAACACTATCATTTCTTTTTTTATCCTTCCTTTTTTTCTATTCCAATCCAGAAAATATTATCCTTCCGTTTTTTATATTCAGTTTTGTTTTATGTTACTAAGTTAATCTTTGTTGTTTTCACTAGTTATTTAATACAAAAAAAAAATATCTATACCGAGTGAATTTTCTTTAATACTTAGTATTATTGTCGACACGCTTTAAGTTGGAACGAATTTTCTGTGATCATACAACATGTTTCACCACAAATATGTATATATTTAATAATTTTGCAGGTTTGGGAAACTTCAATGCAATAGCTGGCACCAGGGGTGGATGGAGAAGATTGCGTGGGGATCAACAATCAATTATATTGTATATATATATGACATTTAAAAAAAATATTTTATGTATACATAGAGATTTTGAATTCCCTATGAAGACATAAATTCACCCCTAAAGTTGTTGCGAATGTTTAGATATATACTATTAATCATATGTTCAGATATAGTATTTATTATAGAATAATTATTTGTTCAGTTTTAATAAAAGTTTTAATAGATCATATATTCGTTTATGATGTCTGTCTACTTATATAGTAGATGATTTAGTGTATAGAGCTTTAGCTTATGCACAGATGGATTGACAAGAGCATATTCTTTAAACTGTTAAATGTAATTATATTCTTAATCCTGATATAACTATTATGATCTATCTATATTAATTATCGTTTTTATTTTTTAAAAGGTGAGATTCTAAGATGAGTCAATATGCCTGGTAGATTGGATGATAATAATATATATTGGTGAAATTGTAACATCCCGCCTTAGAAAAAGCTAAATTTGGAAAGAACTAATTTGGAAAGAGCTAATTTGTGATTTGTTCAAGTTAAGCTTAAGTTGTGAGTTTTTGGTCAACTTCAAACGACCATAACTTTCAGTATAAGATGAGTTAGGTGGCTCATAATATCAAATGAAATGTCTTTCAGTTCTCTTTCCAATGCCACCGAGTTTGCTAAATTTAGATTTCAGATGAGAAAGACATGCTGAAGTTAGTCTGTCCAGATGAGGGATATATGCCCATTTCGACATGCTTTAAGTTGAAATTTTTTGTGATCATACAAGAAGTTTTACCACAAATATGTGTATATTTAATAATTTTGCAGGTTTGGGAAACTTGAATGCAATAGCTGGCACTAGAGGTGGATCTACAGGATTGTGAGGGGATCAACAATCAATTATATTGTATATATGGGACATTTCTTTAAAAAAAAATATTTATGTATATATAGAGACTATGAATTTCCTATCAAGACATAAATTCATCCCCTCAAGTTGTCGCGAAGAGTCAGTTACACACTCAAGCTATTCGAACGGCATATTACACACCTATACTGCTCAAAAGTGAATTTAATGTCACCCTCAAAGCTAACGTGGAAATAAAATTAAATACAAAATAAATAAGGGAGTTTTAGTCAAAATAAAGTCAATTTTCCCCAAACCCCTTCCCTTCTCCTTCACGTCACCTTACCTTTCTTCTCCTTCATTGTTTTTTTTTTAATCACAAAGACTCTTTTTTGTTATGGATATTGAGAAAAATAATTTTTTTTCATGGTAAATTTTCAAGAGAAAAACAGAAAACAAGATTGAGGGATAGAAATCTCTAGCAAGATAAACGAATTGTTCAATTAATTACGTTTACTGCTCAAATTTTTTTTCGTCTAGACATCTAAAATTGATCAGTCCTTACTACTCCCAGATCAAATTCGTCAAGTCGAGCACTTTTTATTCAATTTATTTTTATCTTTTTTATTGATTGTGAGCATATGAAATAAGAAAATCCCCTGATCTTTCTTTTTCTGTGTAAAAAGTTTTTGGGTGTTGCAAAAAAAAATTTTTTTTAATGTATATTCATAGATCTTTTATGGTGGCGGGTTTTATGGTGGATTGAAAAAAAAAAAAGCAAAAGGAAAACAGAGTCTATTCTCCATAGACAACCCTCCACCTAATTTTCTTCATGTTATTCTTTATCTCTTTTCCACCCTTTATCTTATCAAAATCGATTTATTTTTTCTTTCACTAATCAACTTCTTATTTTTCACCATTCTCTTCTTTGAGCATGAATGAAATTTGTAAGTGTGATAATTTTTTTGTGGTGGATTTGGTGATGAGTGATAAAATTAGTGGAGATGTGAGTTTTAATTTTAATAATGACAATAAAATTTGTGATTTTGATGTGGGTGCTGAAATTTATGATTATGATTATAATAAATTACAATGGTGGTGATGTGATTTCGTTGGTGAATTTAGTCAACTATATTATGGTGGCTATCAAAAAAAAATTATGATCGAGTGCTTGTGAGAAGATTCCTATGGTGAATTTGATAGTTGGTGGTGGAATCTATAGTGGTGGAGATTAGGTGAATTTAGTGATAATTGCAACAATGATTGTAGTTTAATGGTGTGTTTGATGTTTATAGGGAAGAAGAAACAATTGAGTGACATGTTTTTTTTTTTTAAATCTGTCATATTTATTGATTTGGCTAGTGACATGATGTTGATGTGGCACGAGTGTGAAACACTTTCCCATCATGGGACTGGTTGTATTGCGTAAGGGTTGAAATAAATTCACTTCTAAGTAATTCAGATGTATAATAGGTCGTCACAATAGTTTAAGCGTATAACTGACTTTTCGTGACAAATATAGGGGGGAGGGGGTTATGCCTTCCCCTAAATATAATACTAGAGGTTGACTCAATGATTTAGAGAATTCATACTCCACCGGTAGATTTCAAGTTCAAATTGCAAATATTATATTTTTATTTTCAAACCCCGAGTTAAAATTACGGATCTGTCCGGACCTTCCATTTTCTATAACATTATTACTAATAATACTACCTCTCATGGGATTGATCTCATTGGGATTCTCATGATTGAAGTTTGGTAAACTTCTCTTTGACCAACAAAAAAAATCACAATAGGAATAAGTCCAAACTCTGTAGCTAAGTATTAAGTTATCATTTAACTTAAACAATATCTATTATAATATATACATAAGGATTCAAAGACCATACGTATTTTCTTGAAATCCAAGTTCATCATGACTATGTTTTTCCCTAGTAGGTTATGAGTTCGATATTTGGACTCATTTAAGGCATTATTTATATAGATTTAGTGTCCTCAAATTCTTATTTTGTGCCAATAACTTATGTAAAACCCTTGATTTATAGGTATATGGATTGAGGAACAAAGCAAGGACACTAATTTGCAAAAATGAACAAAGCGAGCTGAAAAAATGAAGAAAGGCAAGCATGGTGATCGCCAAATTCATTTGGCGAGTCGCTGAATGGCTACTTGACCACCTAAAGTTCCAGTGTCCCAAGCCCTGAAAGAAAGAACCAAGTTGGCGAGAGAAAGAGCACTCGGCGGATCGTCGAGTGGTTCCGCGATGCAGTGTTAGATCGCCCAAAGTTACAGACCTTGAGGATCCTGAATGCCAAGGTAGAAGGGCAATTGAGGTGACCAAATGGCGGTTCGCCGAGTGGTTTAGCAAGCTAACTTACTTCGCCAAGTGATTCTTCGCAGTACATTTTGGCAACTATAAATACATTTTTAAACATTTAGTTTAGAATCTAAGATCATATATTTTGAGTTTTTACTAACTTTTTAGCTGTAGAGACAGTTTTCACTAGTTTTTCCTAAGCTTTGAAGAATTGAAGTTATTCACTTTTGAGAAATTGAAAGTGGGTCTTTGAGATTCTTCGAATCAGAGCATTATAAGGACGAATCTACACTTTCCCAGTTGATGGATAATCAAATTGGTAACTGTTTTTACCTTTTATGATGTCTAGATAAAACCCCAATTCTTGGGGTGTGATTATATGATTATGGGTTGATTTGGCTTATGGGTATTGCAAATTGTTAGTTTAAATACTATTTAAAAATGAGTTCAATCATTTATTTTGGTTTAATCAAAGAATTGTAGTTGCAAATACAGTTCTACCTTTGTGTTCTTGGCTTGATCGAGAGAGGTTTTAGAACTAAGGTGTTTGATTGATGGTCTATGGGTATTGGGTTGACCTGGGTTCAGCTCAAGAGAGTGAATCCTAAACCCTTTTCCACACATTCAGCTCGAGAGAGTGAATGGACTAAGGTGTGGGCTATTCTTATTTTGCATGCTTGTTGATGTTCGAGAGAAATCAACATGATTTGGGGTAAATTGTTCGAGAGAAAGTTTATCTCCTTTATAGTCTAGCTTTACTCACTGATATTTAGCCATTTCATAATAATTGCAATTACTCATTTGTCTATATTAGCCTATAATCGAATCATATCCCAAGAACCCGTCTCATTATTGTTGTTTCGTATTGTTTGCTATTGTTTGTAGTTGTTAATTAAAACCAAAACCCCTCATTTGACATTCGTGTCACCCCTGATTTGAATGATGTTTTTATTCGATAACTATTAATCTTATATTTGATTTGAACATGTTCATACTTCCCAATTGAATCTGAAACACTTTCCGCTCCCTGTGGGATTCGACCCCAACTCATTTAGTTGGGTTTTATACGGACTAGCGATCGTTGACACTTACAATTGGATAAAGTGTCCTTGGAACGTTAATTAAAATGGGGCCGCTGTCGGGGAGTGGTGTTGTTTGAAATTTTTTTGGTGAAGTTGAATTTTTTTCTTGTTAGTCATAGTTGAATCTACTTACTTTTAGTTTTGGTTTTTGTGTTGTTGTTTTAAAACAGAGGAAATGAGTGTCAACGGAAGCAATGGTAGCCAAGTGGGCCACCAAGATGACATCAGAAACCTCAATGATGTCAATGACCCAAATTTTGTGGGTGGATTTGGTACCATTCACTTGCCTCTGGCAGAAGAGAACGCTGTGCTCCACATTACAAGCACCATGTTGTAGCTCTTGCAATTGAAAGGGTTGTTTGGTGGGTTGGCTCATGAGGATCTCCATAAGCATATAAGGAACTTTGTCGATGTTTGCGGGCCATTCTCCTTTAAGAACATATCCCAAGAATCGATCTGATTGAGGTTTTTCCCATTTTATCTAATGGGAGAAGTGTGTATGTGGTTGGATGAGTTGCCAAGAGATTCTATCACTTCGTGGGAAGAGCTTGCCACCGCATTTTAAGTGCAATTTTTCCCTCTTTCGAAGATGATGAAACTTAGGGACAACATCCAAAGCTTCAAGTGTTTAGAGGGTGAGCCAAATCCATGAGACTTGGCTAAGATTTAAGAAGGTGGTACTGCAATGCCCAACTCGTGGTTTGCGCGACAACATTTTGCTGCAATACTTTTATCGAAGCCTTGATTCGGTGAACAAGGGAGTAGCTGATCAACTTTCTCTGGGCTGTTTGATGCAACAACCTTATATTATAGCAGCCCAGCTCTTAGATGGTATGACCAAAATTAACCGGGCATGGTATACCCAGGAAGATTAGGTCTCCCCTCTCACGTTTAAATTGACAAAGAAGCAGTTTGAAAAATATCAAGAGAGGGACCAGAACATGGCAAAGATAATGACCCAACTTGACATCTTAGCCAAGAACGTCATAGGTGCTAGTGCTAGAAGTGTCAGTGATATCGGTGTTGGTTGTATAAATCTCGAAGAGGCGCAGTTTGAAGCGTTATACAATGAGGAAGTAAACTTCCTAACCAGCCAAGGAGGAGGATATCTTGCAAACTACCTAAGACAGTGTGGTAACCAAGGTTGGAATAGGGACGAGGGCTGGAGAGATGGTGATAAAGAGTGGACGGATGGTAACCCCACTTGGAAGGAAAGGGATGGAGAGAAGGATAGGTATTTTCCTCCCCACTAGTGTCAAAAGCCCAAAGATTATGAGGGTGGATGGTCTTAGGATATGCTCTCTCGTATTATCAACAAGGTTGAAGGATTCGATAAAAAAATTGAAAGAGATGAAGGAAAGATGTATCGACCGTTAACCAGACGACGAATTCTCATTCCATCTCTATCAAGCAGTTGGAGACCTAAATGGGTCAAATTTCTTCTCATTTAAACCCGAGACAACAAGGGGGATTGCCTAGTGATACTATGGAAAACCCCAAAAATGAAGTTTGAGCGAGGACTTGCGTCGTTCCACGACATTAACTAAGGGGTTGCTTGGGAGGCAACCCAAGTTCTTATTTGCTTTCTTTTTATTTTTGGAATAATCGTGTTTTGATTGTGCAGGTTGGAGTGTAGAATGTGTTTGAAAAATGTAGGTTGACGAGCAAAATGTCCAGTCGACGACTCGCCGAAGAGGTTGGCGAGCCCGACTTGGACCGTCGTTGGGCTCAAGAAATTATGAAAATAGAGTCTGTAAAACTCGGGGGGCCCATGGATAAGTTGGCGACTCGCCGAACAGGTCGGTGAACCCGACCTTGTCCGCTATTTGGACCCCCATATTAACTGGAGGTCCTGTAAAACATGGCGAGGTAAGTACCCACTCGGTGTGTCGCCGAGTGGTTCGGCGAGGTCGACTAACATCACCAAAAGGGAGCGAACTGGATGGTTTTTTTAAAGGCCAAAGGTTTAAATTTTCAAACTCTTTTACATTCCCTCACTTTTTAACTTCATACAATCATACCCATACTATATACTTCCTATATTTTTGCATTTTACCGTTTTTGTTTGTCGATCTGTTGTTCGGAGTGGAAATCTTCGTCACCTAGCTTTACTGATTCATATATTCGGCATTAAAGGTTGGTTTTCTGAACCCCAAACTCTAAAGTAGTGGCTAAAATCAAATGCATTGTTATAAATTGTGTAGTTCTTATTTGATGTGTGATGGGCCTCCCTGAAATCGTTTAAGTGTGCTTGTGTGCCTATTTTAATTTCGATGCCATGCCTTAATTACCTAAGTTGTTGATTTCCTGAATTTCGTACCTTAAAATTGATCATATATTGTTTGGTTGTGCTTAATTGTTGTTGAGTCTAGTCAGGTGAAGTCTCAGTAACCCAAATTGTGCTAAATGACGTGTTTTTCCCAATGATGGAGCGTTTGACATCATTCTTAGCGGCTAAAGTCATCAAATGGACAATTTTGGACAAACTAGGGGAAGTCTGAGTACCCAGATGGCATGGGTCTAATGGGTCTGGGATTAATTGAAAATGTGTGTTTTCTGATTTTGTTTACGGGGGCGGCGGGGTTGATTTTGGAAGTTCGGGTTGGAAATAAACACGTTGAGCAGTTTGGTGAGCTGGGTCGAGCTCGCCGAACCACTCGCGGTTCGCCAAAATCCCCGTAGCTCGCCTTTAATTTCATGTTTTTGTTGAGTTTAAGTCTGTAACCTTTGGCGAGAAAGCCTGAGTTCGCTTAGTGCACTCGGCTACTCGCCAAAGGTCTTTTCTGATCTCCCTTTCTGTTCCCCTAACCCCTAAAATATACTGTAACTTTTGGCGGGCTTCTCTGTGCTAGCCAAATGGTGTTGGCGATTTGCCGAAAAGCTCTTAGAATCACCGACCCATAATTTTTCTGGGAAGTTTTGGAGCCAATCCTTTCGGCGAGCCCAATCTGGCTCGCCTAAGTGATTCGGCGACTCACCAATCGGTTCGGCGAGTCTGTCTGCAACATATTTTCTAAACTTTTCTTGGTTTGTTTCTAACTATTTCCAATGTGTGTTATAGATATGGCTAGACCAAAAGTAGCAGGACGAGACATGCCTCCTCTGAAGAGTGCAAATGGTGTTACCATAAATGAGAATGCAACTGCATCTCGGGCAAAAACAACTAAACTTCCTACCAAAGGTGGGAAGGGAAAATAGAAAGGCAAGGAACTTGCTTCTGCATCACCGGAGGTCAGCTCCGACAGTGACGAGATATATGCCACTCACCTCACCACTTCTGAGAGTGAGGGTGAGCACCAGGACCCTCAGGCTGTCATCTCTGAGCTTGAGGATGATCCACTATTAGCCTAGAGAGCGGAGCTGCGATCCAAGAGGATGCATGATCCATTAAGGATCAGGGTGCCTGAGACCCATACTCCTCCAGTTCCAGATCAGATTGTGGTTCCAGCACCACCTGCACAGGGTCCTCATCCCCGATCTATGAATAGACTAAAGGCTGAGGGATTGCGAAACATCATTGAGAAGAAGAGGTTATCTACAAATTGAGTGGTAGACATATATCGAAAGATTTGGCGAACTTTAGTAAAGCACAAGTTCCAAATCTTCACTAAACCCCGGGGTCCTTATATTGATCTCGGTATTTTACACTGCCTATGGAGCGCTAGTTCTAAAAGGGAAGAAGCATGCCGCTAAATTCAAGACGGTTGATTATGTGGTTGTTAGGGGTAAGAAAGTGAAGTGTGACAACAATAAAATCAATGCAGTGTTGATGAGCTCCAGAGACATTGAGATGACTACCAAAACATGATCAGGACAAAGTCCCTGGAGGATTTGAAGAGCTGGTTAGCCCCTCTGTTATCGGATGATACTCCAAAGTGGATTGAGGCTGGGGCACAAATTGAAAAGAAAGACCTCAATATAGCAATGAGGTACTGGTTTGGGTTCATTAGTAGCACAATCAGGTTGTCCCAAAACGAGTCCATCCTCCGCCACAATAAGGCGGCTTGCTTGGGCTCTATCATTGCTAGGAAGTCCCTCAACTTGGGTATGATCATTGGCCAATAAATGGCCATGAGGGCTAGACAGCGTCAGACTTCGCTCCCATTCCCGGTGTTGATCACTGAGTTGTGCAGACTAGCCAGGGTGCCTTAGGATGAAAAGAAGGATGTGGAAGTGATTCCCACCGCCTGTACCGGCATCAGGCGAATTGAGGCTGAATATTTGAAGGATGAAGTTGAGAAGAAGAAGGCATCCCCAGTGGATTCTTCCCCGGATACTGAGACTCTACCTACAGAGGCAGTAATGCGTACTCCGGCCCATGGTCCTTTAGGTATATCTAGTGTTTCCCCTTCCATGACTCTGAGTTTTTCTACTGCTCTGTTGCCTCCTAGATCTGGTGCCAGTGCTGCTGCTACTTCCCGACCTCCACTAACCCAGGCTATGATACTACGGATGGGGTAGCTAGCCCATTATGCTGATAGGTGTGCCTCTAGGATTGAGTCCACAATCACTGGGATGATTGAGAGGCCCCTTACTATTGTTGTGACACCACTGAGTGTGTCTATTGATGCCCTAGTGGCATGGATAGTGGTGTGTGAGCGAGGCCAGGAGACCATTGATGAGGTGACGACTCTAAAGGCCGCAATTGATGAGCTGAGGGAGGATATGGACTAGCTAAAGTCCATAGATGTGTCCATGATTTTTGGGATTGTGGAGATTCCCGACATCCGAGCTGATACAGATGTGCCTCCGGCTACCACCAGAGATGAGGTACAAGCTGAGGGAGTGGCTGCTGCTCAGTCTGAGGCAGAGACTGATGAGGAGAAGCTCAGTGTCAATGAGGAGGCTACATATGAGGGCCTTACAGAGGTTGAGGAGGCCATGGTGCAGTCAGCCGTACAAACATCCTTGAGAGATACCACCATGGCTGATCCTAGTGGAGCTACTATTGAGGATGTACCGGGCACTGATGCCTTGACAGATGGAGCGACTGTGTAGACAGAACCTTTCTTTATCTCCCTCTCTGTCATTTTTATTAACTTTTGGATATTTTTTTTGCATTTGTGGGCAACTGCTTTTTATTTGTGGTAGGGTGTGGTATTTCCATACCTATATCTTGTGACTATCTTATGTATATATTATTGGGGTTTTTTTGCTTAAATTGTGTTTTGATATATTGTGTTGTGGATGTTTGAGCTTATGGTCTTCATTATGAATGCAAATGGTTTTTTACCCTTTTGAAAATTTTTGCCACCTCTTGTGTGTGATTGTGGTTGTTCTTGTGCAAATTTGTGTATCAATTATGATCAATACCGATGACTTGAAAAGTGCTCTTAATCGAACAAAAATGAATGTGCGGCTACGATGAGGCCAAATGAAGTTGCATAGAAAATATGTGAACTTGTTGCATCTCATTGTGACTAGCCGATTATCGAATGAGTTTCTTGTGATGAACATTGCACACTAGCGAAAGTGTGGAGTCTTGTTTGATATTGGTGTCAATGCCTTGTGTAAGGAGATTACCGTGAACCTTGTGTGATGACACCAAGAATTTGCCTCGTTGGTCCGGTTGACTAAGTGATGCAAGCTCTTGAAAGGATCTTAGGAAACAATTTTGGAAAGTGAAACAATTTGACAATATACCTCTTTCGTGAGATGTGTGGACTTTGATTAAACCCCCTTTGACCCTTACCCTTTTCTTGGAAGAAACTTGAGCAAATATGACCTCTCTTTATCCATTCACCCATAATCCTCATGAAGTGTGATTTGTTTGAATAGCCAACTAAGGCCAAAATCTTAAGTTAGGGGTGTGGGGAAAAGAGAAGGTAAATCAAGAAGTTTGAAGAAGTCCCCTTGATCCATGGACTTGAAAAATATGGAACCCCTCCATAGAAAAAAATGGAGAAATAAAATAAGAAAGAAAAAAAATGAAAAAGTTGTGAAATAAAGTGTGGAAATTGCAAAAGAAATGGGGTATCTGGTATTCTATGAGAAGTGAATAATGGGGTGAATTTTGAGCATGAGTGAAAATGCTGAAGAAAATGAAGGAAATTGATGTTCATACCACATTTCATGAGGATAGCAACCATCGAGCCTAAATGACCATACATTTATACTCAGCCCCATTACAAGCCTTGAAAAGATCTTTTTGATCTTGAGTGAGCTGAAACGATTGTTGGTTGGAAACTAATGGAAAACCTATGGGTTAAGTCACACTTGTGTTCATCTTTGTGAGTGTGAGAGTTATATGTGATTTCGAAGCAATAAATTGTTGAACAATTATGTGTGAATATGGAATCATCTTTGTCGTGAGGGCATTTGAGTACCTTTGTTGAGCTTGAACTTGCATTTGAAGCAAGTATTGTGAACTTGAGAAACTTTGATAAGGGTGAGTCACAACTTGAATATTTCAGTGCACAATTGATCCTTGCATAAGTAATTTGAGTCTTGTTGTGTGTATTCATGATTGAGTCTTTTGTAGCACTATTTGAGACATCCTTTTTGAACTACAGAACTTGAGTTTTACTTGAGGACAAGCAAAAGTTTAAGTTGGGGGTGTTGATGAGTCCTTTGGACTTATTTAGGGCTTTATTTATATAGATTTCGTGTCCTCAAATGCTTATTTTGTGCCAATAACTGATGTAAAATCCTTGATTTCTAGGTATATGGATTGAGTTATGCAGCAAAGACACTAATTTGAATAAAGGAACAAAGTGATCTGAAAGAATGAAGAAAGGCAAGCCTAGTGATCGCCAAGTCCATTTGGCTAGTCACCGAATGGCTACATGACCGCCTAAAGTTCCAGTGTGCCAAGCCCCGAAGGAAAGAACCAAGTTGGCGAGAGAAAAGAAGCAGTCGGGGAATCGCCGAGTGGTTCCACGATGCAGTGTTTGATCGCCTAAAGTTACAGACCTTGAGGATGTTGGATGCCAAGGCAGAGGGGAAATTGAAGTGACCAAAGGGTAGCTCGCTGAGTACTTTGGCGAGCATGACTTACTTTGCCGAGTGACTCTTCGCTGCACATTTTCGGCAACTATAAATACATTTTTGAACATTTAGTTTAGAATCATAGATCATATATTTTGAGTTTTTATTAAATTTTTAGGTGTAGAGACAGTTTCTCTAGTTTTTCCTAAGCTTTGAAGAATTGAAGTTTTTCACTTTTGAGAAATTGGAAGTGGGTCTTTGAGATTCTTCGAATTGGAGCATAGTAAGGATGAATCTACACTTACCCAGTTGATGGATAATCAATTTGGTAACTGTTTTTACCTTTTTATGATGTCTAGCTAAAACTCCAATTCTTGGGGTGTGATTATATGATTATAAGTTTATTTGGATTATGGGTATTGCAAATTGTTAGTTTAAATGCTATTTAAAAGTGAGTTCAATCATTTATTGTGGTTTAATTTAAGAATTGTAGTTGCAAATATAGTTCTACCTTTGTGTTCTTGGCTTGCTCGAGATAGAAGTTTTAGAACTGAGGTGTTTGATTGATGGTATATAGGTATTGGGTTGACCTGGGTTCATCTCAAGAGAGTGAATCCTCAACCCTTTTCCACACTTTCTGCTCGAGAGAGTGAATGAACTAAGGTGTGGGCTGTTCTTATTTTGCATGCTTGTTAATGTTCGAAAGAAATCAACTTGATTCGGGGTAAATTGTTCGAGAAAAAGTTTATCTTCTCTATAGTCTAGCTTACTCACTGATATTTAGCCATTTTCTAATAGTTGCAATTACCCATTTGTCTATATTTGCCTATAATCGAATCACATCCCAAGAACCCGTCTCATTATTGTTATTTCATATTGTTTGCTGCAGTTTGTAGTTGATAATTTAAACCAAAACCCCCCATTTCACATTCATATCACCCCTCATTTGAATGATGTTTTTATTCGATTACTTTTATTCCTATGACTGATTTGAACATGTTCATTGCCACTCCCCAACTACCCCCGAGACGCAGACACGGGACCTAGGACCACAAGTGATCCCAAGCTAACCCTGTTGGCATGATCAGGAGCATACTAAAGACAATAAACTGATGCGGAAGCTAAATCATAAAGTAAATCTGAAATGATGGGGAATACCTATATACTAAAACTGAATATATCAAATCTGAGAGTTTCATACAAAAGAGATATCAAACTCGAAATACTAAACTGAATCTAACTATGTTTGAAAATAGCATCTAACTGACTAGAAATGCTAGGACAGGCCCCAACTAAGTTTAGCAAAACTTAAACTAAAGGACTTAAAATACTGAAAAGAAACTCATGACTATTATCCTTGGAAAATGAGGACTCACCACTGATTCTGTTGAACTGGAGATCGGGAACCGATCGAAGTGTGATCTGGATGCTGAGAACATGAACCTACATCACGAGAAAATGTAGCACAGAGTATGCGTCAGTACTTGAAACGTACTGAGCATGTAGGATAGAAAAAAGCTGAAATAACATATAACTGAACAAGCAAATAAGCAATGATATATTCTGAACATGATATAGCTACTGAATACTGAGCTAACTGAATGCAATGACCAATTTATAACATGCTGAGACTGAATATTGATAATACTGATACATGGTCAATGCAATGTAATCTGACTGAACTATGGGAGCTACTAATAACCGATAATAAAACCGCATGAGCTAAAGGTGGAGTCCGATGTATACACCCCATCGAGAGGACCCAATATACCTTGCCAGAGGTATAGAGGCATACTGGCATGATCACTAAAATGATGCCCACATAGGGGACTTACAACCTACGTGGCTAGTAGTTCTGGGACTTTTTGGGAATGCTGAACCCTAGTCCAACTCGGTATTATTCTACTCCTAATGGATTAAGTGAATACACATTATGACTGAATTTTTGTAAGTCACTCGATAGCTCAAACTGGGAATGCAAACTGAGTATGCAACAATTAACTGATATTGATGCATTAATAACTCAGGCATTTATAACTGAAACATCTGACCTAGCATGTGTAATTCAAGAACTAAAGAAATACATAGCTAGGGTTCTGGATTTCATGCAATAAACCGAATATTAACATACTAATATGATTTGGATCATTCTAATAGCTAAGAAGCCAATAATTCTAACATTCAAGAAACCCTAGGTCTAATCATAATAAGGGAATCAAGAAACTGACTGAAAATTAGGGACCTAATGGGTGAAAGGAACCCACAAGTGAAATCCCACATACCTCGTGGTGAATTCCACGGAGAAATCTTTTAATTTCGGGGCTGGAACTGATGGAACCTTAATGCATTCTTGAACTAGGGTTGCTCGACCTTTTCTCCTCTTTCCCTTCTAATTTTCTAAGTTTTTGATTAATGATCTGACTTAGGTAAGTTCTAGTTATGTTTCTAGGCTAAAACTAATCAAAACCACGTAGTTTAGGGTTAAAACGATGTAGTCTAGGAGTCTAAAAAAATAAGAAAAGTCCAAAAGGCCCTTGACTTAAACTGCTGACAAGGCTGACCACGGCCACCTTCACGGACTGTGAAGTGGGTCGTGGTCTTCACTTGGCGACTACTGAGCTGAGGGACTATCTCACGAGCCTTACCACGGCCCGTGTGAGGGAACACAGACCGTTAAGGTCCTCGTGGTCATCACTTGGGCTGAGGTCTGGTGGCTCAATATTTAGGGGGCTACTGGTTAGACTTCACAAACTCCCCCACGATCCATCTTCAGGACCACAAATCGTGAAGGTCCCCGTGGTCCTCACTTGGGCGAGGAGTCTCTGAGGGCTAAGCTAGGGAGGCTACTGCCTAGATGTCACGGACGCCACCACGTCTCGTCGTTAAGGCCACAAACCGTGAAGGTGCCCGTGCTCTGACGTCTGGGCCTGGTGACTTCCAAGTCATGAGCACGGGCAGGTCAACGGACAGTGGACCCTATCACGGTCCGTGAACCCTGCCGTGGTTCACTGCTTTAGGTAAGTTTTGTAATTTTTTTTCTAGGTCTGGTTTTCGAGGTGTTACAATATCTGCCCCTTGGGATCATTCGTCCTCGAATGAAGACTAAACTAGCTGAAATTGAGGGAATGATCTGCAACCCTACCACTAAACACTGAAGACTGATTTCTTACTGAACTAAGTTCCAAGAACATGCAAATACGCTGAAAATGCAAGTACAAACTGAAGGAACATGATACTAAGACAGAATTCACGCATGAATGACTGAAAAACTGAAGAGGAACTAATACCTCAAGCTAGAGTGGAATAGGAAGGAAAGAGGTGAGGATACTTGAACTTTATGGCTGCTTCTGATTCCCAAGTAGCTCGTTCTACGGACTGACTCCTCCACAAAACCTGACTGAAGTGAATTCCTTTTTTTTCAACCTTCTAACCTGACGATCGAGAATCTCAACTGGCACATCCTCATACGAGGGACTGTATTTCACGGCCACACTCTCTAATGGCATTATGGATGCTGGATCAGCCACACACTTCTTCAAAAGTGAAATGTGGAAGACTGGATGCACTGCTGCCAAACCTGCTGGCAACTCTAACTCATAAGCCACTTTACCAATCCTTTTCAAGATACGGTAAGGGCCTACATATCTGGGGCTGAGCTTCCCTTTCTTTTCAAACCTTATCACCTCCTTCATAGGTGACACCTTCATGAAAAATCCAATCATCAACTTGGAACTCCAGTTCCCTTCTCCTTACATCTGCATAAGACTTCTGGCGACTCTGGGCTGTCTTAAGTCTATCTCTGATGAGTTGCAATTTTTGCATAGAATAATGGACTGAATCTGGCCCTATCCAGGCTGTTTTACCTACTTCAAACCAGCCAATAGGAGATCTACATCTACGCCTATACAATGCCTCATAAGGGGCCATCTGAATGCTAGAATGGTAACTATTATTGTAGGCGAACTCAATGAGAGGAAGGTGATCATCCCAACTCCTCTTGAAATCGATCACACAAGCTCTCAAAATGTCCTCTAAAGTCTGAATGGTACGCTCTGCCTGGCCATCTGTCTGGAGATGAAATGTTGTGCTAAGATTAACCTGAGTACCAATACCTTTCTGAAATGACTTCCAGAAATGAGAGGTAAACTGAGGACCTCTATCTGAGATGACAGGCAAAGGAACCCCATGCAACCTCACAATCTCATTAATGTAAAGCTTGGCGTAGTCCTCCGTCGAATCTGTAGTCTTGACTGTCAAAAAGTGAGAAGGCTTAGTAACTCTGTCAACTATCACCCAAATGGAGTTATGTTGTCTGCGAGTACGAGGTAATCCTGTGATGAAGTCCATGTTGATCACATCCCACTTCCAAGTAGGAATGTCAATCTCTTGAGTCATACCTCCTAGTTTTTGATGTTCTACCTTGACTTGCTGGCAATTTGGGCACTTAGCCACAAAATCTACTATATCTCTTTTCATAACATTGGATCAATAGACTTCCTGTAGATCGCGGTACATCTTAGTGGCACCTGGATGAGTAGAATATATGGAATTATAGGCTTCTGCAAGAATATGCTGTCTCAACTCACCCACATTAGGAACACATAATCCACCCTGGTAGCGAAGCACACCATCTTCCCCTTGGAAGAATACCTCAGCTCTCTGTTGATGGACTGCACCCTTTAGTTCAAGTAATATCAGATCACTGTCTTTCTTTTCCTTAACTTCCACTACCAAAGAAGATTATGCCCTATTATGAACCGTTACACCACCATCTGATATGATCATATGACGAACTCATAGGCGAGCAAGCCTATGAACATCCCTTGGTATCTCCTTTCTTTCTTCCTCAACATGTGCTACTCTACCCATAGATAATATACTAAGAGCATCTGCTACTACATTTGCCTTACCTGGATGGTAATGCACGCTCATATCATAATCTTTGAGGAACTCAAGCCATCTCCTCTGGCGAAGATTCAACTCTTTCTGGGTGAACACATATTGAAGGCTCTTATGGTCAGTAACACATTTACGTGAACACCATACAAGTATTGCCTCAAAATCCTAAAGTGTAAACACCACTACTGCAAGCTCGACGTCATGAGTTGGATAGTTCTTCTCATGCACCTTAAGTTTTCTAGAAGCATAAGCTATAACCTTATCTTGCTACATCAAAACATAACCTAGGCCGACCCTAGATGCATCGCAATATATAACATAGCCATCTGAACCCTCTGGTAGAGTCAAAACAGGAGTTGTAGTCAACCTAGTTTTCAATTCTGCGAAGCTTTTCTCACAATCATCAGACCATCGAAACTTGACCATCTTCTCAGTCAACCTAGTCAATAGTGAGGCTATGGATGAAAATCCTTCCACGAATTGTCTGTAATAGCCTGCTAGACCCAAGAAACTTCGGATATCTGTAGCAGAGGTAGGTCTAGGCTATTGTTTCACTGCTTCTATTTTCTGAGAATCCACTCGAATCCCTTCGCTGGATACTATATGCCCAAGCAAAGCAACAGATTGTAACCAAAACTAACATTTGCTAAACCTAGCGAATAACTGGTGATCTTTGAGAGTTTGCAGGACAACCCTCAAATTACTCACATGTTTTTCATCATTCCTAGAGTAAAGGAGGATATCATCAATAAAGACGATAATGAACAAGTCCGAGTACTGCTTGAACACTCTGTTCATCAAATCCATGAAAGCTGCCGGAGTATTGGTTAGTCCAAATGACATGACTACAAATTCATAATGACTGTACCAAGTTCTGAAGGCTGTCTTAAGATTGTCACTATCTCTGACTCTAAGATGATGATAATCGGATATGAGGTCTATCTTTGAGAAATGGCTAGCACCCTGAAGTTGGTCAAACAAGTCATCAATCCTGGGGATGGGATACTTATTCTTTATTGTGACCTTGTTCAACTGCCTATAGTCAATGCACATTCTGAGAGAAACATCTTTCTTCTTTACGAACAACACTAGTGCACCCCATGGTGAAATACTAGGTCTGATGAAGCCCTTATCTATAAGGTCTTTCAATTGCTCTTTCAACTCCTTAAGCTCTATTGGAGCCATTATGTAAGGAGGAATAGAAATAGGCTGGGTATCTTGAAGGAGATCAATTCCAAAGTTGATTTCCCTTTCGGGAGGAACTTCGGGAAGATTTTTTGGAAACTCACTGACTACAAAAACTTACTCAAGAGTTGGGGTTCCGGAGTTAGAATCCTTGACCTGAACTAGATGATAGAGATACCCATTAGAAATCATTTTTCTGGCCTTAAGGTAAGAAATGAATTGACCCACAGGTGCTAGGCTACTACCCTTCCATTCTAAAATTGATTCATCTGGAAATTGAAAAAAAACAATCCTAGTTCTACCATCGACTGAGGCATAACAGGGATGTAACCACTCCATGCCTAGAATGACATCAAAGTCTACCATTTCTAACTCTACAAAATCTGCTGAGGTGACTTTCTTGGAGACTGTGACATGGCAATTTCCGTATACTCGTCTAGCTATAACTAGGTCACCGACTAGAGTAGAGACTGAGAAAGGTTCTTGGAGAGTTTCTGGACTAACATTGAACTCACTGCTATATATGGAGTTACAAAACACAACGTAGCCCTGGATCTAATAATGCATAAACATCAAGGTCAAAGACTCGTAATGTACCAGTGACTACATCAGGTGAATATTCCTGATCCTGGAAAGCCTGAAGAGCATACAACTTGTTCTGGCGCTGACCGCCACCTGTACCCGATGAGTTGCCCTGCTGAGTCGGGCGACCTGCTGGTGCTGCTAATGTTGTAAACTGAGTTCTACTAGCATTACCTCCTTGACCCTGGCTAGAAGGAAAATCCCTCAACCTGTGACCATATTGACCACACCCAAAGCATCCTTCCTTTCGTGCAAGACACTCGCCCGCATGGTTCTTACCACACTTAGGGAAAGTCTGGTGGGTTTTGGCACCTGGAACACTTCCCTGAGACTTAGAGCCTCATACTCCACCTTTCTGATTATTCTGAAACTTGGAGGATGGAACACTAGTTGATGAAGTTGTTGGAGTCGAAGACTTCTGCTGAAATTGCGAGCGATTTCCACCACCCGACTTCTGCTAAAATTGCGAGCGATTTCCACCACCCGACTTCTGCTGAGAGTACTCATAGTTGCATGTTCTTGCTTTCTTACTCTCCTTAGCCTGTTCCCTAAGCTTATCACCCTCCACCTACTGAGCATGAGTCATGAGCCTAGAGATGTTCATGTATCCCAACAACATAGCATTGCTGCACTCTGTCTTCACTAAGTCTGACACTCCATACAAAAACTTAATCATCTAAGCCCTAGAATCAGCAACCATGTGAGGAGCATACTTGGAGAGTTGGTTAAACTTGAGCCCATACTCTTGGACCTTCATGTTACTCTACCTTAATTTCATAAATTCCTGGGCCCTTGCTTTTCTCAACTCTATGGAGAAAACCCTGTCCAGAAAGGTTTCGCTGAAACAATCCCAAGTAATAGGTGCTACAAATATACCCATGTTCTCCTTCCACAGAGTATACCAGATATGAGCTAGATCTTTCAGTTGATATGATGCTAAATCAACCCGGTCATTCCTAGTTACCTGCATCACTTAAAAGATCTTCTTGACCTCGTCAATGATGTTTTGGGGATCGTCTCCAACTTGCGATCCTAAGAAATCCAGCGGATTCATCCTAACAAAGTCTCGCACTCTAGCTACAGCTAACCCAACATCGGCATTTGCCTAAACTGGAACCCGCTGGTTGTTCTGGTTGGCCACACTCTGAGCAAACATCAAAATGTTGTTCCTGAACTCTGCATTCGAGAGTTCTTGATCAGGAACTGATGAGTCCACAAATTGGACTCATTTAGGGATTTATTTTAATAGAAATAGTGTCCTCAAATGGTTATTTAGTATAAATATCAGATGAAAACGCTTAAGTTTCAAGTATTTGAAGTTGAAGGAAAGCATCAACACAACTTCGCAAAAAGGATAGAAAAGGCCGAAAGGAATGAAAAAATGAAGGCTTCAGGATCGCCGAGTCTACTTGGCGAATCGCCGAAGGGTCTCACTTCACCTTTTGTTCCAGTGTGCTGAGCCTTGAAGGAAAGGATCAAGTCGGCGGAAAAAGGGAGCAGTTGGCGCATCACTGGGAAGTTTCGCGAAGCAGTACTATATCGCCTAATGAGCTAGAGCACGACGATGCCGAAGGATGGTACAAGATAGCGATGAACTACACCAAAGGGCGAATCGCCGAGTTGATTGCCGATTCTGCCGAAAGTCAGCTGCAACACAGATTTTTGAAAACTATAAATATTCGTTGAGAGTTGTAGCTTAGTATCAGATTTTAGTATTATAATTTTTTCAGTGTGAAACAATTAATATAAATTTAGTACTTTTTCTCTGAGTTTGAGAGGGTTTTGAAACTTGAAGAAGAAGAGGGCATCATTTCCAAGGATTTGGACTTGGGTCTCTCAGATTCTTCATTTTTGGTATGTAACAAGACTTAAATCTTCATACCCATTTGAATGCAAGCTCATTTAGGTATAATTTTTTATCTCTTGATGTGTGGCTAAACACCCCATTCTTGGGGTGTGATTTAGTAAATATGTGTTGATATTATTGTTGGGTCTTGCTTGCTGATAGGTTAGATGTATTTTAATGGTTATTTAACCTAGCGGTTGTGGTTTAATTTAATGGGTTTGTAGTTGCAAATACAAAACCATCCATGTGTTTTCTGCTTGCTCGAGAGAGAAGTCGCGAAACCAAGATCTCTAGACTGATGGCCTAAGGAGTGGGTCGACATGAAGTTCAACCCGGGAGGGTGAGCCCTAGTCCTATATCCTAACACTCAGATCGAAATAGTGAGTGGGGTAACGCGTAGGCTGGCTTTCATGCGGCAAATGGGTGTCCGAGAGGAACCTATTTGAAATGGGGTAAGTTGCCCGAGAGGGAACTTATTTCCATCTAAAGCTTAGCCTAGCCACTATTATCTTGCAAATTTTCTATCGAAAGCATGTACTCAACGATTTATACTAATACATATTGCGGTCACATCCCAAGAATCCCCTTTTATTCATAGATTTCTTTGTTGTTTTTACTGTTTTTGCTATACTTGTGACAAAACCCCTATTTGATATTTGACACTTTTGTGTCACCCCCTTTAATTTACAATGTTTTTAATTGTTAATGTCTTTAGCTATGACTAGCTAAAACTACTTTTATTTTTCTATTAATTCTCGAAACAACTCCCTTGGGACTCGACCCCAACCCTTGGTTGGGTTATTATACTATTGCACAATCGCAGACACTTGCATCAGAAGTTGTGTCGTTGATTACGCAAACACCAAAATGGCGCCGCTACCGGGGAGTGGTGTTATTTAGGAATTCGTAGTTGAATCACTAGAAAAAGAATTGATAAAGGAAAAGAAAGGAATGCCTTGAAAATACCACATCTCATGAGGAAAAAGTCACTGATCCTAAATGACCAAACTTTTACACTCAACCCTATTGCAAGCCTTAGAAAGACCTTTTTGATCATGAGCAAGCCGAATCGAAGATCGATTGGAAAATAAGGGCAAGCCTATGAGTGAAAACATGCATTGTGTTCTTCTTTTTTAGTGTGAGCGTTGCATCTGATTCCTGATCTTGAATTGATTAACCTCTGTGTGTGAGCATGGAATCATTCTTTATGTAAGGGCATTTATATACTTTTTGTTGAGCTTGAACTTGCACAAGTAGCAAGTATTGCGAGCATGAAATCTTTGGTAATGGTGTGTCACAACTTGAATCTTTGAGTACATAATTGATCTTTGCATGAGTAATTTGATTCCTGTTGTGTATGTTCATGATTTAGTCTTGTGTAGCACTATTTGGGACATCCTATTTGAACTGCTGAGTTTGAGTTTTACTTGAGGATAAGCAAAAGTTTAAGTAGGGGATGTTGATGAGTCCATAAATTGGACTCATTTGGGGCTTTATTTTAATAGAAATAGTGTCCTCAAATGCTTATTTAGTGTAAATATCTGATGAAAACATTTAAGTTTCAGGTATTTGAAGTTTGAAGGAAAGCATGGACACTACTTCGCAAAATGAATTGAAAAGGCCGAAAAAAACGAAAAACTGAAGGCATGAGGATCGCCGAGTCTACTTGCCAAATCGCCGAAGAGTCTCACTTCACCTTTTGTTCAGTGTGCTGAGCCCCGAAGGAAACGATCAAGTCAGTGGAAAAAAGGGAGCAGTCGACACATCGCCGAGAAGTTCCGCGAAGCAGTACTATATCACCCAATGACCCAGAGCACGATAATGTCGAAGGATGGTGCAAGACGATGATGAGCTACACCAAAGGGGGAATCACCGAATTGATCGGCGATTCTGACTAATGTCACCGAATGATCAGCTGCAACACAGATTTGTGAAAACTATAAATATTCGTTGAGAGTTGTAGCTTAGTATCAGATTTTAGTATTATAACTTTTTCAGTGTGAAACAATTAATATAATTTTAGTACTTTTTCTCTGAGTTTGAGAGGGTTTTGGAACTTGAAGAAGAAGAGGGTTTCATTTCCAAGGATTTGGACTTGGGTCTCTAGGATTCTTCACTTTTGGCCTGTAACAAAACTTAAATCTTCATACCCATTTGAATGCAAGCTCATTTAATTATAAATTTTTATCTCTTGATGTGTGGCTAAAGACCCCCATTCTTGGGGTATGATTTAGCAAATATGTGTTAATATTTTTGGTGGGTCTTTCTTGCTAATAGGTTAGATGTAATTTAATGGTGATATCACCTAGCGGTTGTGGATTAATTTAATGGGTTTGTAGTTGCAAATACAAAACCACCCATGTGTTTTCGGCTTGCGAGAGAGAGAGGTCACAAAACCAAGATCTCTAGACTGATGGCCTAAGGAGTGGGTCGACATGAAGTTCAGCCCGAGAGGGTGAGCCCTAGTACCATATCCTAACACTCAGCTCGAGAGAGTGAGTGGGGTAAGGCATAGACTGGCCTTCATGTGGCAAATGGGTGTTCGAGAGGAACCCATTTGAAACGGGGTAAGTTGCCTGTAACTCCCCGTATCTGAAGCAGACCGAAAATGCAGATTTTGAGAAGTTGCAGGTGCAACTTACGGTCACCATCCACGGATCGTGGGTCAGACCACGACCCGTGCTGGTGGTCCGTGGTTCACCACTGCAATGCCTTCCCAAACCAGCTCAGAAAAATTAGCTAAGCCCCGTCTAACGGATAGACCCACGGTTCATGGTCTGTGACCGTGGATCGAGATCTCATTTACCCAACCTCTACTATGAACTACGGTCGACCAGCATGGACCGTCATTCGATCCACGGTCCGTAGGTCTGACCGTAGATGAGGGTTAGTAGCTAGTTAAATGAAAATTATTGATAGGTCAACTTCAGATGGTCATACCTCTTAGCACAAAATTAATTAGGTGTCACATGAGCTATGATATGATAGATAATGAATTATGTTTCCAAATCCACCGAGTTTGCGAAATTCCGACCTCCGAGTAAAAGGTTATGCTCGTTTTAGTGAAACCCTGTTGGGCAGACTCGACCTACGGACCCAATCGACGGACCGTAGATTGAGTGACGGACCGTAGGTCCAATCCGTCAGTCACTCCGACAACAATTGAGTCAGGGGTCTTTTGGTCTTTTCCTATTTCATTAAACCCCTAAGATACGTCGTTTTAAACCTAAATCATAAGGTTTTAGTCAGTTTAAACCTAGAAACATAATTAGAACTTACCTTAGTCAAAATCATTAATCAAAACTTAGAAAATTAGAAGCAAGAGAAGAGAAAAAGGTCAAGAACCCTAGTTCAAGAACGCAACAAGGTTCCATCGGTTCCAGCCCCGAAATCGAAAGATTTCTCCGTGGAATTCGTCACCAGGTATGTGGGATTTCGCTAGTGGGTTCCTTTCACCCATTAGGTCCTTAGAATTCAGTCAGATTCTTGATTCCATGATTATGAACAGACCTAAGGTTTCTAGAAATACAACAGATCATCATGAATTAGTTATTTAAATGTTCCGAATCAGGTTATCGTGTTATTGCTGAGTTTCTTACATAAACTTTAGAACCCTAGCTATGTATTTTATTAGTTCTTGAATTACACATGCTAGGTCAGATATTTCAGTTATTCAGATATACATGCATCAGTTTTATGCCACATTATCAGTATATTACAGCATCAACCCTATTTTGAGTTATAAATCTTGAGAAGCTTTTCTTTAAGACAACACTTGAGTTTTAAAATGAGTTTTTGAGAAAGTTAAGATGAGTTTTGAGAAAGACCTTCTAAAACATGATTAGTATGACAACTGAGTAGGTCATCAATGTATGAATACTATGGTATCTAGATATACCATCAATGTTTATGCAGTATGAATTTCCAAGTCATCAATGATCATAGTATAATATGATGTTGAATTGTTTTAAAAAAAAAGAGTTTTCAAGTATGAGTATCTACATGTCAGTATTTTGAGTTATTCAGTATTTCAGTCATAATATATTCAGTTATACATGCCTCAGTTTA
>JAJOOH010005864.1:0-69964 GCA_029582605.1 Solanum gracilifrons
AGCAGTTTTTTAGTAGTGTGACTATTACAAGGGGAAGTTATAAATTGACTTACAACACTCACAAGAAAAGAGATGTCAGGTCTAGTCACTGTGAGATAATTCAACTTTCCAACAAGCCGTCTATACCTTTCATGATTACTAGGTGGCTCCCCCTGCCCTGGAAGGAGTTTAACATTGGGATCCATAGGAGTGTCAATAGATCTACATCCTATCATTCATATATCCTCAAGAATGTCTTAGGCATATATATATCCTCAAATCAATGGGTAATCAAATGGTGCCAGCTGCCGAAAAAATCACAAGAAAAAAAATGATCGAGGGCGACTCCTTGTATATGGAGAATGTAACCAGGGATGACAATCAATTTACTGTGTTCGGTGCAGGTGTTAGAACTACTGGAAAAGTCATGTTCATGTAGGGAACATGACTTTATCAAGATACCTTGTGCTCACGCGATGGCCGCTTTGCGATCGAAGCATGTCAATGAGTATTGTATGAGCATCTATAAGTACTCTTTGCCTTTGTATAAAGTTGAAGCGTACCTTCTTGCATACATGAATTCTATTAATATTGTCCCTCTCGAATTGGAATGGTGTGTTCCAGATGAATTACTTAATGTGAAGATTCTTCCACCTCTTGTCGATACCAAGCTTGGAAGAAAAAGAAGAAAATGTGTCAAAGGCATCGGTGAGAATTTCAAGAGCAAGAGAAGGAACAAATGTTCAATTTTTAAGAGAACCGAACATAAGAGAACTACATGTGTGAACAACATCAAATCTTAAACAAGCTTGATTGAATTTGTTTTTGTAATCAAGCTACTGTTTGTTTTTTGCTACTGTAATCAAGATATTGCCAACATTTTGGTCAATTTATTGTCATCTATTATCGTAATTACTCATGATCTAATATAGATCAATCAAAAGATGACATACATTTTGTACACTATCTATTAAGTTGTGTTTTATTAATATATGAAAATTCATAGTATTTGTAATGCATGAATTAGAATATGATTAAGAATTAGAATGATATTTCTGACTATTTTTAATGCACCAAATCAAACAATGCTTAAGAAATAATTTAAGTATAACTAATTCAACTATAACTAATACAAGCATTATTTGCATATACACTCTACCAAATGAATCCTTAATGAATTGTCAAAAATATAGATGTTACCATTAAAAAAAGTAGCAATTTGAATTATTTTTACCGTTGTAAAATTTGTATAACTAAATATTTACTGGTTATCAAAATATAGAAACCCTTTATACATTCGATACGTCTATATGTGTAAGGTGTATGTATGACATATGAGATTTACACTCTGACATTAGTAAGGTATATTCAGATTTATATCTATGTTAACGCATTATCGATACTTCACCAACTAGAATCTGACACTTATATAGAGACCAAAACTAGTAGAATTTAAAAAAGATAGCAATTAATTAATAATAAATTATATATTTGAAATTTATCCAATTAAATAAGTTTAAACAAGTAATATGATCATGTAAGAGTCCACATAAATTGGGTGTGGTGATTAGTGATGTACGAGGAAGAGTTGTGGTTATACAATCAGCATCCTTAGAACAATGTTTGAGAAAACATAAGTATGTTGTGAGGATGTCACTTGTTCAACCACACATTGTTGATTGCCACCCCAATTTATACAGACTCATGCTTATGTTGTAAAGATGTTGATTGTATAACCATACATAACTATTCCTCATTCATACTTGTGCATTCTTCACAAATTAGTTTGAAAATGTTCTTTGTATAACTACAACTATTTCTCATACATCATTTATCTCCACCCCCAATGTATGTAGACCTTTACATTACTTGTTTAAACTAATTTAATTTAATACATTTCAATAATATTGTTTATTATTAGTTAATCATTCTCCTTTTTAAATTATACTAGCTACAGTCTATATTTAACCGTCATACTCTAGTAGGTGCAGTATAGATCATTTATGGATCATGATATCAACCCGTATATACCTTATTAGTGTTGAAGTGTAGATGTCGTTGGTACAATCTAAACCAAGCACATGAAAAAATATCGATTGTCTTAATAATCTATATATTTTTACCAACAGTGACAATACTCAATTATCCAAGTTTTACAACGGTAACAAAGTACAAATTGCTACTTTTCAACGGTAACATTTGCATTTTTTTAGTGTATAAAAAGAAGAATTCAAGAACTTTTCCATCCTATTCTATTTTATAATACTTAAACATCTCTTTTTATTATGTCTCAAGCATCTCAAACATCCAATGCAAAAAAATCTTACGTTTGTCGTTGTGGTAATTTAGTTAAGTTGAGGACGTCACACACCGATACAAACCCAGGTCGATAATTCTTTAACTATGAAACTGGTGCATGCTCTTTTTTTAAGTGGCTTGAAAATGATTCACCAGCGAGCAGCCCATCAAAATTGAGTTCGAAACTCGAGACATCAAATTTTCAAGGCGTTAACAAATTTCAAATATTAGAAAGGCTTCGAAACTCCGAAGAAAATATGGATTTTCTATTGAGTTTATTCAAAGAGGCCAAAGAGCAGAGAGATCACTTTAAAGGATTGCTAAAAGACACCAAAAAAGATAGGGATCAACTAAAACAAAAGTTGATATTGGCTGAAGAAAAAGAGAAAGGCCTAAAAATTATATTGTATGGTTTGTTGTTAGTGGTTGCTTTTTGGAAATGTGTAACAGGGATGCACTAGTACAATCTTATATCTTTTACTCATGTAGTAGTACAATCTATTAATAAAATGAAGTCTTTTTGGAGTTGGTAGGATAATGCAGTATATATACAATTTAAAGTCCAAAACTGGCAACAATTTCCATCAAAACAAAAATAACATTTACACGATCCAACTGTCTTAATCATCAACCACCAAAAACCAACCATTTAAAAAATCAATTGTCTTAATCATCTACCCATTTCAAGTATTAATAAACCAATATCACAAATACCTTACTAATCACCATTTAGCTCACCATTGAGCTCCATAACAATACCCATCACGTTCACTGAATTTTCATCACTGCCTTCATCTACTTTCTCTTCCAGCTTCTCCTGTTCTTTTTCTTCTTCCTCCAATTCGATTTGCTCCTCTTCTTTTTCTTGTTCTTTGTTCTCTTCGATCTTCTTCTCTTCTTTTTGTTCTTCTTCATTCTCTTCGATCTGCTCCTCTTCTTTTTCTTCTTTTTTGTTTTCTTCGATCCGTTCCTCTTCTTTTTCTTCTTGTTTCTTCTCTTCCAACCTCTCTTCAATTTCTTCTTCATTATCTTCCAGTTTTTCCTCTTCTCTTTCTTCATCTTTTTCTGCCATCTTCTCCTCCTTTTGTTTATTAACTTCTTCTGCAAAGTACTCATCAACTGCAACTGAATCTTTATCAACTATTGCTAATGGAAGTATTTCATCAACATCAACTGCAGCACCATCTTTATCAACTGCTGGTGTTGTATAATCTTCATTAACTTTTACAAGATTAGTGGCTTAGCATTCTTACAAATAAATAATTTCATACAAATAGAATATAAATTAGTCTACCTTCATTTTTCTTGCTCTTTTGAGCTCTCCTCAATTTCTCATCTCGTATAAAAGCAACAACTTCCATCATTGATAGTTCAAGGGATGCAACACGCTCACACAAATTATCATCTTTATTATTCTGTTCACTCGAAACAGAATTCTCACAAAGTTGGTTGGAATTGTTCTCACCCAATATTTCATCCTCCCCGTTCTCTACTGCAGAAGTGAGGACAGTGACACATTTCAAATTGGCCTTTAAGGCATCAATAATTGTCCTTCACTTCGTCCGTATATGGCTTTAATGTTCCCATATAATTTTGTTTTGTCTCACGGACAGTAGGTACGAGGTATGGATGCACAACCTACCAAAAAATATAAATAGTACAAGACCTTCACTAATTTACAAATATTTCTAGATAATAATAAGTAAGTTTATGCCTTTGTACTCAAATGGATCACCTTCGACAATGTTATCGCTCTTTTTCGTGTGCCATCTAAGTAAACAGGGAATTGGCAAAGGAGAATCCAATGACTTCTTTGCATAATTACCAAGATGAGGAAAAACCTCATATATCCAAATCTGAAATTAATAAAATAACAAATAAATAAACAAAGACTATGAAATACTATATAAATATATAAGAGTTTAATATTAATCAAGTCCATAATTGATAAAAATTACCAGAAACGCCCAGGGGAAGCCATACAAAGCATACGATGCATTCCCTCTTTCCTTGTACACTTCACTTTGTTTCTTCAAATACTTCACTGTTAAATCGAAACAGTCTTTCCCTCACGGATAACTCTTGAAAAAATCTAAATCATCGACCATCTTAATATGGTTTGAATCCACAATCTTAGATCGATCGTGGGCAAGCAACATTGAGTGGACGAGCCAAACTAAAGAGCACTTCAACTTCTGCTCCTTATTCAATCTGGTATCCTTAATCAAACATAACAACTTTGTACCATTGATATTCTTATTCTTGGTTACTTTATAGTAAAATTTCTCACCTTTCTGAAGCACTTTTTTCATTTTTGCATCACGGGGGTATGCTGAGCAGTTCATCCCCGTAATTAATGCAAACTCTTTTAAGCCAAAACAAGCAGGCTTATCATTCACACAAAACCACATCTGATGCAATTTTTTATCATTTTTTACACGACGCAACAACATGTAATGGACCATCTGTCCATTAAACTGGTAATATTCTGGAATATGTTTTAAATGTCCAAAACAAGTACCTTTAAAGTCATTATACTTTTTTCTTGAAGTTATTTTGAAATTTCTTTGGTCCGAGGTACCGCGCAATCCGTTTAGATCTATTTCAGTTGTCAATGAAATGGAATACGGGGGACTCTCTTCTAAGTGGTTAATCCGACGAGTCAATTCTCAATGCGATGCATCCGTTAAATGGGACAGAGATATGCCCGAAGGCGGTCCATATTACTAATATTGTTGTTACGGTTGGAGGAGTCGGTGGTTGTGGTGGTGGTGGAGAACATATTACGGCGAGAAGCGGCTCTTTCACGCTTATGAGCATTCTGGTAACCTCCAAGAGCTTGAGAAGTGCAAAACTTGCGAGAACAGTAGAGGCAAGAGAACATTCTAGAAGATGGAACTTTGCTTTTGGTTTAGGGATCATGGATGGGTGTTGATGATCCAAGAGTCATTCTTGCTCTCACAGAAATTTTGGCTGAAAATGATCCTAACTCATCCAAACATGTAGTTAGATTATAGGACTTATCAGAGATCACTCTTGCATTAGTTGGCAAGGACAGAGGATCATCATCATCTCCAGTATCTCGGCTATATTTACTACTCTCCTCATCTCCACTTTCAGTGTTTTCTTCACTAGACTCAACATCATCAGTAGCTTGGGCACTACTGTCCTCATAGTTGTCAATTTCAACCATCATATCAGAATTCGAGTTAGATTTGGGTTCTTCAACTACAACTTTTTTCTTTTTTGAAGATCTTGAAACTTCTTCAGCCTTTATTTTCTTGTTTTTAGAAGGCTTAGGAACAGATCATTTAACAATCCCACCTCTAATTTTAGCCATAACCAGAGTAAACCTCCAATAAAACATGCAAAATAAATATCAGATCCAACAGAAATCAACAATGCAATTGACAGAAACGCCATTAAAGTCGAACAACATTTAGTCAAAATTTCAAAATCAATAGGCGAGATAAACATAATTTTTTTTTAAAAAAATAAGCAACAAAATAGGGTCAAATATTTATATTAAAAAAAAAAACGTCATTAGACACCACAAATATTCATGGAATACGGCGAAAAATTCATCCTAAATAAGAACATGAAGAAAAACAGTCCAGAAAAAGGAATCATTAAATCGTTACACTACTATAACAAAATAAACAACCAAATAAGACTAAAAATTACCAAAAAACACCATTAAAGAAGATTCAACTTACCAAAGATGAAAGCTTTGAACTTGGGGAAGACGATTGAATAAAACAGATGAAGATTTGAGAGACGTTTAGGACGATGAAATGGTTGAACAATTTGTATAAGTTAATGGAAGAGAAGTGGAGATCCCAGAGAAGTGTATGGGGAAGAGAAGCGATGATTAAACTGCTAGAGAAGTGTATGGGGAAGATGAAAAGCCCTTACGCTCGGAGAAGAAGAAACGTCGGATCAATGTTTCAGAAAATGTGCCTTTTTAATAAATTTTAACATTTTAATTCAGATTTTAATATAAAATTACGTAAAATGTATAGATATTATAATATATTTTTGTAAACATATATATTTTCCCCAAGTTTTAAAAACAATAAACAAACCCAAGGCCCCACATTCACAAATATACCTCAAATTTTAAAAAGGCCAAAGAGACCCATGACCCCACACTTTTTCCTTTATTAAAAGTCCAACCCTAGAAAATAAACCAAAAATAAATTAAGTGGGTATAGAGTAATATAAGTTTATTAATGTGTCCCTAATGCCAATTCTTCTCGAGTTGCTAGGTACTGTGTATTCCTTTGAGAATTTTAGAGCATACCTTTTGGGTACAAAAGTGATAGTGCATATTTTCCATGCTGCATTGAGGTACTTAATAGCGAAAAAAGATGTGAAACCAAGGCTGAAAAGATGGGCCCTCTTGCTACTGGAATTTAACTTTGAAATCAAGGATAGAAAGGGTTGTGAGAAACTAGCTGATCAATTGTTTCGGAGCAGAGAAAAGGGAGGATCATGAGCTTAAGATAGATGACTCATTTCGAGATGAGAAGGTATTAGCTACCACTCTTGATCTTATACCTTGGTTTGCTAACTTTTCAAATTATCTTGTTAGCGACTTGATGCCGGAGGATCTGAATATGCAACAAAAGAAGAAGTTTTTCCATGATGTTGGCAAATGCTTCTGGGATGAGCATTACTTGTTGGTTGAGTGTTGATAATTTGATTAGGTAATGTATGCCTACTTGTGCAATGCATATATGGCGTCCCATACCACCACCCACACTAAGTAGTGCATCCTTAAGAAGCCACGGTTCATTAACATTATTGTGGGGGTAAGCCTTAACCGACATAGACCATGAGAACTTGACATGGAATCTCGGTGTCACCCCCATCATTTCTTTAGCCTTAAGTGGATCCACTAGCTAGACCTATGTGGGCACATAGTTTAAAGGATAGGAAGATTGCTACTAGATACCCCGCCTCAACTCACGGATGAGCATCCATCTCAAGAGATTGCTACTAAGTACCCCGCCTCAACTCTCGAATGAGCACCCATCTCAAGCCATAGCCTCTCGATGCTTAGCATTATTCCCCACGGAGTACATTACATTCATTACATTAGTTCATTATGGGATAAAGGATTACTACTAGATACCCCTCCTCAACTCCCGGATGAGCATCCATCCCAACCCAACATTCATTCATTCATTGGAAAGCTCATAGATTCAAAGATGAGAATAGCCTTTCACCTAAGAACCCCATTAATGTGAGAAAGTCCTTTCACAACAAGTCATTAACATTCGTTTAAGTACAGTAGAGAATAGCCTTTCAAATAGTATTTCATCATTCGTTTAAGTACAATAGAGAATAGCCTTTCAAATAGTATTTCATCATCATTTAAGTACAATAGAGAATAGCCTTTCAAATAGTACTTCATGATCATTATCATTATCATTGAACTTCATTCATTTAGATCACACACATGCTTCACATCATAATTATACAATAACCTCCACATATAGAGTACAAGGAATATATCCATCCATTCAATACCACAATATAAATAGTAAATAAACACATCCACCTTTCAAGTGGATCAACACCTCTAGCACAATTCTAATCCAACATGTAATTAGACCATAACTTGACCTTCCAAGGTCATGATCAAGCGTCACCAACACACCAACAATTTACTACAATTAAGGCATGTAAAATGATACAATTCAACAATATAAATCAATCTAGACATAATCCATAAACATTCATTCATGATCAACAACCCACTTCATAAGGTACAATTTAGGAATTAAGAGAATTATAGAGTATTTCCATTATAAATCATCAATTAAACACCAATACAATCATAATTTAACATTAGAAATTATTTGAAAATGTTTGATGAAAGAACCCATGAGATTGAGTAAAAAAACCTAGATTTTCATACTTTGAAATCACCTTTGAATTGGCTCCTTGAATGGAAAATTAGACAAGGATCAAGACTACCATACCTTGCTATTGCTTCCCACGAAATCCCCTTGAAAATTCTTTGAAAACCTTGAAGAAATTGACCTTGGGAGCCTGGAGTCTTCACCTTCTATGGAGGTTCTAGAGAGAGATTTTTTGGAGGGGAAGGGAAGTTTGTAGTTGGGGTTTTGAAATAATAGCATGTAAAATAGAGTTTAACACTTTTAATACTCTTAAAATACCTAACTAAACCCAAAATAACCGTCCAAACATTTATTAGGACTTGGGGTGAATTTACCAATTCACCCCCACAATGGCCAAGTTTAAACCAGATTGCAGGCATGGTTCACGAAACCCCCATCCACGAACCGTGGATGGGATCACGGACCATATTGTCCCTCCGTCATCTGGGGTTATGGCATGCATTTGGGGGCCATGATCTATGGATACCATCCACGGGGCGTGGATGGACCTACGGGGCGTGGTCCCCTTCCATAGGTCACCAAGTTCTTGGCAACACTTTGGTTTCAAAGGGTCTTGGGGTTAGGCTTAGGGTCCTCCTCAAGGACCCCTAGGATGGTCCATGGGGAGTCGTACATTGACGTTTAACCCCTAAACCCCTCAACCATAGCTCGGGACAACATCAAACAACATGAAACCTCACTCAAACCTCATACCAACTCAAATACACACACGTTAGGCTCTAGTTTCACTTATTCGTTTTTAGGGTCGTTACATTATCCCCTACTTAGAAACATTTGTCCTCGAATGACACTTTAAACACATTAAGGGGTTAACGACTCAAGACTAGCATCCCACAATCATGACACATCAATATAATGCATAAACCATAAGAGGAAACATCAACTCCACATCAAAAAGGCTCAATGCAAACAAGAAGGTAGGAACTACATCTACAAACTCATTATGCACTGAAACTTCAACATTTCACATTTCATTGGATGAACTTCCTTCTCCAAATCACATCATGCTCATCACAACATCATTAAGCACATTATGCAATTACTCTTGAAAGCACAATTAGGCATGTTCAACAATTTCACCTCATGAAACACATAGACAACTCATTATAGATGCATATTTAACATGACGAACATAACGCATGAAAACTCATTTTCTCATTTAAACATGAATTCAATAGAACATGCATAACATAAGGAGACCATGGAAACACATATTCACACAAGACTTCAAAACATGAAATAAGCTACAAGGAACTCTTGGTTTCAAGCTTGAATAGGAATAAAAGGAAAGAGATAAGGATATCAACACTCTTAACAATCTTACTATTCATCATTCCATCCACTACTTAGGAGAAAATCCAATTAAGGTTATCATGAAACAACATAAGGATCTCATCACCACAAAAAGGAACTATAACTTACTGGTACCTTCATCCGGATTAGCTCATTTGTCCTTGTTAGCTTGAAGCACATAGAAACAGTTTCTCTTTGGAACATCAAGATCCGAGCCATCGTGAGAAGCTTGTTTGGCCTCTCTCTCTTTTGCCGAAAGTGTTGGGCAATCTCTCATCCTATGACCCTTCTTTCCATACCCAAAGCACCCATCTGTATTGGCAAGGCACTTACACAAATGTTGCTTTCCACACTTGGCACAAATAGACCTTTCAAATGAAGAACCACCTCTATTCCCTCCTTGAGGTTTAGGGTTAGACATTGTCGTACGACATTCTTCCTCAACCAAAAGCACACCCCCATTACAAACTTATTCATCCTAGCACTACAATTTTCCACCAAGGTTGGAGCATACTTGGATAGTTAGGTGAACTTGAGAGAGTACTCCTTCACACTCATACCCATTTGACGGAGGTTCATGAATTCCACCAACTTTTGTTCCCTCAACTCTAGAGGGAAAAACCTATCAAGAAAGGTCGTCTTAAGCGATCCCAATCCACCGATCCCGCTCTCACGGGTCTCTCATCCCTCCATTGCTCAAACCACACTTGAGCTACGTTTTTCAATTGGTAGGCATCTAGTTCTGCCTTTTCTCTAAAAGATACTCCCATGGCATTCACCACTTAAAACACTTCAATTATAAAGCCTTGTGGGTCTTCATCCACTTTAGAGCCATGGAAGGTAGGGGGATTCATCCTTGTGAAATCCCTAATTCTTGAAGCGGGTGTACTTGCATTAGGGTTTACCCGGGGTCCAACTTCTTGGTTAGCTTGGGCCGTTAAGGCTTGAGCTTAAGTGGTGACGGCTTGAATTTGAACCGTCATGAGTTGGGTCAAAGTTTGGAAGGCTGCCCTTATCTCCACATTAGACATGACCCATTCTTCATTAGGAGCTTGAGGGTCTTGAGGAGCTTGAGGGGGAACCTGTTCATTCACATTCTCCACTTGTGCCCTTCTTGTATTCATATCCTATAAACACAAGAGAAGGATTAGGAAAACGGACACTTATAGAGCTAAACTCTAAGGCACGACTTCAAGAATAATGAAAGAAGTGTAACTTTCTAACGTCCAATAGCCTCTCGCTCATGAATATGTCGCGACTCACACCGATGAACAAGACTCTACCAGACATGGCTTGTGAGACATTAACCCTAAAGGCCATTCCCAAAACTTTGTGCTCTGATACCATGTTTGTCACGACCCGAGACTATACCCCGGAAACAAAACGGCGTACTCGATCCCGAAGGGGTCTTATACAAGCCTTATAGCATTCATTCATCGCATAGGTAATCGAAATAGTACGGAATTAAAACTTTTTATTCAAAAACCATACAATCCATCATTCAAAAACATTTAAACGCAAACGGGAGTCTATATCTCACATAGACATCTTAGACACAAAACCTTTAACAACATAGGGTCACGACCCTTTACAATTGAAGTCTTAACAATAGTCTTAAACCATGAAAGAACTAGAAACATTAAAAGTCCTTGTCCTCGATCTATTAGGACATACCCAAAATGTCTTGGAGAACTCTATTCCAAGCTTGACTAGGAAGAATCAAATTGAGTGTCAATCCCTACACTTCATAAAGTTAAAGAAAATATGGGTTAGCATATAGAGTACTAAGTATGATAGCCATGCAAAAACATGCTCAAAAGGACATTTGTTTGAAAGTCATGATATATGCCATTTTAGTAAAACTTCATGAACATTGATAAAAGAGGCATAATATAAGTCACAACCAATATGCAAGTCACATTTTAACCCTTTGAACAAAAGCCCATGTAAACTTTTACCTTCACCTTAAGCCTTCACCTCAAGTAACCCTCATGCTATACCTTGTGCAATGTATGGATAGCATCTCATACCACCATCCACACCAAGGTACCACATTAAGATCTCCTAAAGTGAACTTACCATTCCTCTTTTCCACCTTTACACAATAAAGCATATAAGAAACATAAACATCAAATGAATCTCATTATCACATTAAGACCAACATCTAAGACAACTCTAAGTCATACTTCTGCAATGTGCAAGTAGCATCCCATACTACTACTCACACTAAGTACTCTTTTGAAGTCACCATAGACAAAGCACATTCATATACAACTAGTCATAACAAGGAAGTAACTCATGATACAAACCAAGTATAGAATGCATCCATACATTTAAACATATAAGAGTCAACATTCTTTATTAGCTTCACTACATTTAGAGCACCTTCATTCATTAAACATTAGATCACCATTCTCATAAATGTCAGTATAAAAGCCCATTCATTTCATTAACATTATAAGGAACACATCATGACCTCCCTCAAATGCCTACTTGTGCAATACATAGATGGTGTCCCATACCACCATCCACACTAAGGAGTATATCCTTAAGAAGCCATAGTTCATTAACATTATTGTGGGATTAAACCTTAACCGACATAGACCATGAGAGCTTGACATGGAATCTCGGTGTCACCCTCACCGGATAAGGGACTCCTACTTGCCTAAGGTAGGACCATCATTTATTTAGCCTTAAGTGGATCCACTACCTAGACATATGTGGACACATAGTTTAAGGGATAGAGAGATTGCTACTAGATACTCTGCCTCAACTCACGGATGAGCATCCATCTCAAGAGATTGCAACTAAGTACCCCACCTCAACTACCGGATGAGCACCCATCTCAAGCCATATCCTCTCGGTGCTTAGCATTATTCCTCATGGAGTACATTACATCCATTACATTAGTTCATTATGGGACAAGGGATTGCTACTAGATACCCCACCTCAACTCCCGGATGAGTATCCATCCCAACCCAACATTCATTCATTCATTGGAAAGCTCTAGATTCAAAGATAAGAATAGCCTTTCAACTAAGAACCCCATTAATGTGAGAAAGTCCTTTCACAACAAGTCATTAACATTCGCTTAAGTACAATAGAGAATTGCCTTCAAATAGTACTTCATCATCATTAACATTATCATTGAACTTCATTTATTTAGATCACACACATATTTCACATCATAATTATACAATAACCTCCACATATAGAGTACAAGGAATATATCCATCCATTTAATACCACAATATAAATAGTAAATAAACACCTCCACCTTTGAAGTGGATCAACATCTCTAGCACAATTCTAATCCAACATGTAATTAGACCGTAACTTGACCTTCCAAGGCCATGATCAAGAGTCACCAACACACCAACAATTTACTACAAGTAAGGCATGTATAATGATACAATTCAACAATATAAATCAATCTAGACATAATCCATAAACATTCATTCATGATCAACAACCCACTTCATAAGGAACAATTTAGGAATTGAGAGAATTCATGGGTTCATATATAGAGTATTTGCATTATAAATCATCAATTAAACACCAATACAATCATAATTTAAAATTAGAAACTATTTGAAAATATTTGATGAAAGAACCCATGGGATTGAGTAAAAAACCTAGATTTTTATACTTTGAAATCACCTTTGAATTGGCTCCTTGAATGGAAAATTAGACAATGATCAAGACTACCATACCTTGCTATTGCTTCCCATTAAATCCCCTTGAAAATTCTTTGAAAACCTTGAAGAAATTGACCTTGGGATCTTGGAGTCTTCACCTTCTATGGAGGTTCTAGAGAGAGATCTTTTGGAGGGGAATGGAAGTTTGTAGTTGGGGTTTTGAAATAATAGCATGTAAAATAGAGTTTAACACTTTTAATACTCTTAAAATACCTAACTAAACCCAAAATAACCGTCCAAACACTTATTAGGACTTGGGGTGAATTTACCAATTCACCCCTACAATGGCCAAGTTTAAACCAGATTGCAGGCATGGTTCACGAAACCCCCATCCATGGACCGTGGATGGGGTCACAGACCGTAATTTCCCTCCGTCATCTGGGGATGTGGCTTGCATTTGGGGGCCATGACATACGGACGCCATCCACGGGGCGTGGATGGACCTACGGGGCGTGGTCCCCTTCCGTAGGTCACCAAGTTCTTGGTAACACTTTGGTTTCAAGGGGTATTGGGGGTTGGGTTTAGGGTCCTCCTCAAGGACCCCTAGGGTGGTCCATGGGGAGTCGTACATTGAAGTTTAACCTCTAAACCCCTCAACCATAGCTCGGGACAACATCAAACAACATGAAACCTCACTCCCAACTCAAACACACACACGTTAGGCTCTAGTTTCTCTTATTCTTTTTTAGCATCGTTACATATGATATGATGATTTATGAGGTAATGCATGCTTTATATGAATTATGAACATGAACTATACTTATGCCTCTCAAGGAGCTCTACTTAGTGTGAGTGGGGGTATGGGACTTCATTCATGCATTGCACAAGTAGGCTTTGAAAAGGGTTATGGTGTGGTTTTCTTATGCCATGAAGATATATGAATTTATGCATGTATGATATGGATTGTTTCTAAGAGTGGCTTTCCTTATTATAAGCTATGAACATGAATGTTTCCTTGTCTATGAGCATTAACTATGGATGAGATCAAAGCATGATAGGTATGAGCATGGTCACCTAAAAGTGGTACTTAGTGTAGATGAGATTATGGGATCTTATCTATGCATTGCACAAGTATAACTTAGGGTTACTTATGTGATGGTTCTATTATGCTGAGATGATCTTGGTATTTAACTATGTATGTGAACTATGTCTTGTGATAATTGGGGTATGCATTATGTTTATATTGGAGGTTATGCTTTTGACTATGATGATATTTTCATGCTATGATGAATTCTACATGAGTTGTCTTATGAGTACATTCCCCAACTATTTCAAAGATGATGTTCAAAATTGGTATATAGCATGGTTTCAACTAAAATGTCTCGTTTAGCATGTTTTAAAGGTTTTTGTGCATGGCTATCATACTTAGTGTATTTTTGTACTAACCCATATTTCCTACATTTTCTACAAGTGTAGGGTTCGGTTCTTAAGGCGATCTCCTATTGGTTAGAGCTTGGAATTGATCATTCTCCACACTTTTGATGAGTCCTCATGGTTCGAGGATGAGATTTATGCATTTCTAGTTTTTTTTTTCTTACATTCTCTTTTGAGACTATGTTGTGAAGGGTTGTGACCCTTATTGATTCTCAATTGTATTAGATGGCTTGTTGAGACAATGTCTAAACTTCCATTTCATTTTATGAAAGACTTCGATTGTAAAAAGTTTTAAATTCCGCTTCATTTTCTATGATCTTATGTTATGATATGCTATGAGGCTTGTATGAGGCTCTTCGGAGACTTGTACGTCGTGTCACATCTAGGGGTAGCCTTGGATCGTGACTAACTATAAGGTGCTCCAATGTGGTTAATATTGGGCCACTATTCATTAAGATGCATTTGATCTAGTGAAAATTTGTGATGAATGCCAAAGACATGGGGCAATATCAAGACATCATGAGTTGCCTATGACTCCAATCTTAGAGGTGGAACTATTTTATGTATAGGGCATTGACGTTATGGGGCCGTTTGTGAGCTCCTATGGGAAAAATATATATTGGTGGTGGTTAACTACATCTCCAAATGGGTACAAGTGTTGGCATTAGTTGTTAATGATGGAAAAAATGTTAACGGATTCTTGAAGAGAAATATTTTCTCTAGGTTTGGCACGCCTAGGGTGATTATTAGTGATGTGGGTCACTTTTTTGCAACAAGTCTTCAAAACTTTGTTGACTAAATATGGTGTGAAGAAGCATAAAGTAGCTACCCATATCATTTGCACACAAGTGGGCAAGTAGAAGTGTCCTGCATGGAAATCAAGTACATATTGACAAAGACTGTGAATGCCAACAGGACAGACATGGAAAGAAAATTAGATGATGCGCTATGGGCATACCAGACAGCCTTCAATACACCCATTGATATGCCCTTGTGATCGGGCCCTTCTCCAAACCATGTGTATAGCGGATTAGTACTTTTAACGACCAATTTTCCCCTCGCTAAGGTCTATTTTCCTTTAGTGTTATAAGTGTTATTTTATAAGTAGTAGTTTTTGTTAAAGGGTGCTGCTTATTTAGTGACATTTGACAGTTGAATGGTGATTTATAGGCAATATATTGTAAAGTGACGAATGAAGTTGCAAATATATGAGCCAATACTTGGGTAAGGGTGTATATTGAATAACAATAATTGAAATACTTCTTACGTTTAATTGTTCATGTCGGATTCTTATAGACATTGATAAGTGAAGCATCTTAATTATAGAAAAGAGCAAAAGCAGGACATCTTGCAATCCTCTTATAATGTATAGCAGTTTAAAAAGTTTTGCTCTCTTAGAAATTTCCGTTGAAATCGTAACCCAAGAGATTGTTATAATTTTTATTGTTTTTGAAGTTGGGAAAACAATAATTTGATCCTTAGGGAGAACGGAGAGGTTATGGAAACTTCAAAAAAAAACCAGAGAGGTTGATATATTATTGATATGTGAAGAAGAGGTTGAAATTGAGAAATTAAAAAGGAAAAGAAAAGAGAAGAAGAACGCTTGGAGAAAGAAGGAAACAAGAGAGAATAATTTAGGAAATTAATGGTAAAATAAAATTTTTAATATTATATTTTTTGTGGGTCGGGTTAAATGAGGCGGGTCATTAAATGGTTTAAATGGATATATATTTGATTCTTAAAATTTTGGTTAAAAATAAAAATTCCATATCAGCAAATTTTAGTGAAAAAATAATTAAATAGGTTGAGTGACTTTCTATGTAAAGAAATCATAGTTGAGTGACTTTTGAGTTGAAAATGAAAGTTGAGTGACTTTCTATGAAAAGAGTTGATAGTTAAGTGATCATCAAAGTTATTAACTCGTCACTGCCTATGTCTCTGTATATGTTATCCACAAAGCAATTGGTGCATGTTATAGTACCAATCCTGTGTTGGATGATGAGTAAAAAAAATGATACCATGGCCCATGCCATTCATTACTTTGAAGTGTTCATATTGCTTTATTTGTTCTTACTATATATGCCGAAGTGTATTGTTGAGTTGCCTGATTTGGATTTTGTATTTTAGTATGAATGTGAAGATGAATATGGTTGATTGGAATCCCAAATTAAGGAAAGCAAGGTCCAACAATTCCTCTTCCAGATCTTGTCAGTTGTCACCATCCCAAGTCCCAAGGAGGAAGAACTAGATTACATCAGGACGCCCACGCACGCCACACTAGCGGTGCCTGCAGTCCCTCTTATGTATGTAATGCATTCCATCGATGTATATATATGTGGTCGGCCTAAAAGCGGTTCAAATTCAAATTACATCAAATTAAATATGCTTTTGCCTTTTACAACACCAATTTCATATCCCAATCTGGACAAATAGATTTAGCTTTACAAAGATCCCTAATGAAACAGTATCGGCAAAATTATCAGATGATGGTTTTCATTCTCTGGAACGTCCATGCTGCAGTACAGAAGCAAGTGGGGACTTTAGAAGAGGCATGATTTGTTGTGCACATATTTTATTTCGATTTTTTTGTCAGACAAGGGATGTAGCTCTAGTTTCAGTTTGGTGGTATATATGGGGAATAGCGTAGTCATGCATATATTTATTACCCTGTGAATGTTACATCAGTTGTTAGTAGGAACGTAACTATTGTTCAGAAACAATATTGGATTATCTCAATTGTGGATTCTTTTGTTTTTAAGAAAAAATTATCTCCATTCCTTCTTCTCTTCATGTCCTTGAGTTTTTCTCCATACGCCAATAATATTTCCTCTCTATTTCACTTTTTAATTATTTATGTTATATAATTACTCCCTCCGTCCACACACAACTCTTAAGAAAAAATTAATATAAAATGCAATTTGACTAATATAACCCTACTATCAATCATTATTAAAATGATTTCTACTTTTTGAAAACTGCATTAAAGTAGTATTGTAACTTTAAAATGACTATTTTTTTAAACAAGTAGTTAGGTAATTATTAAGAGTAGAATTGGAAAAAAGTGACTAATTATTTCTTGATTGTTTAAATTGACAATTAATTTTGAACAAATATTTTTAGTATACCTGACAAACAATAGTGGACGGAGGGAGTAATATATTAGTCATTTTGTCATCTTTTAGACTTAACTATATATTGCTACCACATTCATTTTAGAGAATGGAGCAAAATCACATGTTTCAAATAAATTCGTCAAGAGCACATTAATTTGCTCAATCATTATTGTATCATCAATATATTGCATTGGGATTCGAATCAAACACCTTTTCAATTTAAAATAAAGTTTATTGACATATTTAGTAGGTCTTGAACCCAACATCTTATCATCATAGTGTATCATGACTCAAATTTGATGTCTTAATTTATTAGTGTGATGGTGTTTGGATCCACCATCTTACATTCCTTCAACAAATAACATAATATGTCAAAGTATAGAAGGAGTTATCCATAAATCTTTAAAGTTCTTAGGGTCGTTTGATTTGAATATGAGTTATGATGGGATAAGTTATGTTGAGATAAGTTATGTTGGGATTAGTTGTGATGGGATAAGTTGTCCTGAGATTATTTCTTATTGAGTGTTTGGTTTGTTGTATTCAAAATAATATATATTGATAAATTTAAGAACAAGTTGTTTGTTTACAAAATTACCCTTCGTTTTATTCAAACTTTTTAAATTTTTCTTTGCGAGCTTTAGTAATTCATTTTTTAAAATAAATTTTTTATTTTATTTAACTTAAATATTTTTGTTTATGTATTTCCACGATAAGTACCATGTGTATTTAAAAATATAACTTTTTTCTTATTTAGTTTGAAAATAGAACTTCCCTCTTAAGTTTATTAAAGAGAAGAAAATTTATGAGAAATCAAAATAAAATAAACATAAGAATTAGTCAAATAAATTCATAAATAAAAATTATATTTATATAGTATAATTTTTTCATAGAAAAATATGTATAATTATCATAAAAATAAGGAATAGTAAATATTATTATACATGGTATTAAAAATAATGTATATATACATAAATGTGAAAAATGATGTATAAAAAGGATTTAAAGGAATATATTTGTAATTTATTTATTTTATTCCAGGATAAGCTATCCCGGAATTACTATACCACCAAATATGAGGGATAACTTATCTCGGCACTAATTCATAATCTTGGAATAAGTTATCCCAAGCTTTGCAACCAAACAACGAAATATAAGATACATAAAATTTATCCTGAGATAACTCTCATTATCCATCACACCAAACAATTATTACTTTGTAAGTATTCACAAGGGAATTTAGTATAAACAAATATATGAATATACCAAAGAATCAGAAAAGGTAACAAGTCACCGAAAGAAATATTATTTTATAAATAAAATAAAATAAAATGTCAGAAGAGTGAAACAAAATCGTCAAAACTCTTTCTGACACCAAGTTAGAATATTACTTATAATCATACACAAATTCACAATCAATGAGTGTTGATTATGAAATGTCACATCACACTTTTTTTTACAAGTTCATGTATGTATTAGTAAGATATTAGCAAATAAAAAGGCTTAAGTCATCGACGACCCCTTAAAGTTATCTGTATAATTTATTTAGACACATCAACCAACATTAGTACCTATTGAAGACCTAAAATATACAAAATGTTTACCTATTAAACACAAAATGTGAATGTGACAATAAATGTGAATCTCACGTATGTTAAGCGCGTGAATAGATCCAAATAATATTTTTTTAATTTTTTTTATTAAAAACCTTGGACCTTTTTTCTTTTGTTGACACTTGGCAATAATGACTAATTTTTTTTTAATTTAAAAATGATTTCTTAATTAGCAAAAGAAAGTAATAGTCTTCTTCTTATTTTATTTGGAAAATATTATTTAGACTGGTTTAGAGTCGCCACTTAATTTTTAAAGAAAAATTAAGAAAAATGATTTTTTCAAAAGACTAAAACAGGAAATCAATTGAAAAAATATTCAAGGGGGTTCGGGTTCTTATTAGTACTTTGGGAAGGTTTAAAAGCACCCAAAATGCCCGCTAATATGCGGTTATCCGACAATTACTTATTTGGCTAAATTGTTTCTAACTTAGTCTGAATTGCAAAATTGAACTATTTTATTAGTTAGGACCATTTCAAGGGGGGAAAAAGCAAAATGTTGAAATGTCGTCTAAGCGAAATATTTTGTAAACTTATCCTTTAAGTCTTGTTAAGAGATGACCGATTTAGTTAAATTGTTAAAAAACAAGATATGCGTCGTTCGGGGATTTGAATTTTTCAACCTTAAGATTAACGGCAAACACTGACAAACAAATAAACATAGTAAGACAAAGGGGGAAAGATATTTGGGACCAAATCTGGTTTTCCTGTCCGCCTAGGTCAGCATTTGGGCCCATTTTGTTTTGGGGCTTTGGCCAATTTGAATCAACTGTACCCGTACTAAACTAACATAAAAAAAAAAAAGAAATATATAATTTTTCTTTGAACCTTAGGCCCAATTCTTTCACCTGTCCTAGACTTCTAAAAAGATAATAATGAACAAGATGACAAGGGCTTAGGCCCAAAATAACAAAATACAATTTTGAAATAAAGAGTGAGCCTTTGGCCCAATTTTTTTGACTCTCCAATCTGTTGCATATTCTTCCGGAACCTGTTTGTCAATTTTAATATACTAGCTGACTCAAAAGGAAATGGTTTGAGCCTTAGTGGCTCTCTCGAAATGCAAGGAAAGGAGATAGGAGTTCATGAGGAACTCGGGCATATTTCACATACAAAGACAAATAAAATCATATTAGTGTGGGATGAGAAGCTAACACATTACTCTAAAATAAAATGAACATTAAGGTGACTAAAAATTCAGCACGACAAAATCATAATAAAACGAACCAAATGACTTGGCAAACTACTCGTTACTAGCTACAATGAAAAGAATGGACAAAAGTTGTTTTAATTCCCATTCACAAATACTACTAATTTTTTTAAAGACCAAACTATACCGCATGTGTCATTCAGACCAAAGAAATCAAAATTAAAAGCATATACCTGACACTATAGGACGTATGACATGCCAATCATGAACAAATTCTAGTTTATCCTCGGTCCATTCTCCATTTCTTCATGTATATATATCCTCAAATTAATATGTAATTAAATGAACTGTCAAGAATGTATGCACATATGAAGAAACAAATCCACATGAACTTAATATCAGAATTGAAGGGTCTTCATACCACATAATGAAAGATTAACACCCAAAAGGGATTATGCTCCAAACAACCTTAATAGCTAAAATCTAATAAAATTTAAATTTGATAAGTAAAAGAAGGAGCTCAGATTTTATACTGACCTAACTTGCAAATATAAGCACTCTTTTTTTTCCGACTAAATTTTAATAGCTTGGAAACACAAGCTTAATTTAAACAAGTTGCGAAGACCATCTAGACTTTAAAAATAGATGAAACCGAGTTATTGGAACCAGCACCCAACCACACCATATATATTAACCACACATATGAGCTGATTTTCAGAAGAAGAAGAATAAGTCTATCTGCATAACAATATAAAAGCAAACAGAAAGTCGGGAAGAAACAGACACTCACTTTAAAACAGATTTGATGACAAAATCAGTTTCCTACAAAGACAAACAGCATGAGAGCATAGAGTGGACTCAAACAAGACATAATACAATGAGCCATCACATCCATTCTATCTCCATATTGAATAACTTCAAGATTTTTGCCTAACGCTCATAAACACGAAATGTCCGACGCATTTAACCCATTTGACAAGATTTTAAAGAAAAAAAAGAAATGAAAACTCAAAGATGATGGGACAACCTTAACCGAATTAAAACTTTTCTTCGACATTCGCAAGAGAAACTTAAAGATACCGACCATAAACTCAAAAATGCGGAAAAGAGGGAAAAGAGACATAGGGGTTAAACTAACAACAACATACAGTACTTCGGCCAACCTAACAAGTAGCGACTAACGAGCACAAAATAACGACAAAGAAACAGAACCCTGAACATGAGACTTAAATATGAGCCAAATTGTTAATCAAGCCATTGTAGGCCTAAACCACACGTAAAGAGGCACTTCACGCTTTAGTTAACTAAAACACCAACTCGTAACACACAGTCCTTCTATCACACATCGGTAGTAAACCTAAAGAGAAACTGAAGCATTCAAACGGACAAAAGAGGGTTGACAGAGGCCTTCCGCTCGCAAAAATCACTGACCAAAAACAAAAAAAGAATGAGTTAAGATCGAAATAGAGTTTACCTTTTCAGGGCAGCGAACTGAGCAAAGGTGAGCACCTCGATTTTTCCACCACAAACACTCGAACGCAAATAACCAGTCAGAAACCTGGACAAAATCTCGAATCTAAAGGAAAAAACATGGGGAAACGATGGCAAACAAGATGAAGAAATGACGCTCAGATCAAAGCTAAGTGTTCCCTCCTTTTCAAGAATGTATTTTGTTGTAGCTATTTTACAGTGAAGTTCTCCTTTCCGTCCAAAATCATTTTTTCACTGATGAAGAAGGAATAGAATATATATAGGGGGAAATTAGGGTAGATTTTTGGGGGAAGGAGATGAAAATCCCATGATATTGAGGCCCATTTCGAAATCTAAATCCTTTCAAAAACTTACACCAAAATAGGGAAACACCCATTTCCAAGCTCTTCAACCCCATTCCGAAAGGGGAAAGGGGAGATCGCATGCTGCTGCAATTGTACGATGGATAGGGACGTCTAAGGAAGGAGACAAAGAACGCAGTGTATGCTTTCTGCATATTGATGCCACTACTACTCTCCGTCTGATTGACGGAATTATTGATGTTGTTGGAGCAGTGTTCACGCGTTGTTGAAGAGAGGGAGCGTACAGGATCATTTGCGTCGTCCACACGTTGCTGGAGTTAGCGTTGGAGAAGAAGACGTTGTACAGGGGTCGTCTAGTATGTGTATCTGTTGTCCATATGTATTACTGATGTCGGTTGTAATGAGTTGGATTTGTATATTGGTGTACGTGTGCTGTTATTAGGAATGTATTTCTTTTGTTTTGTGGGTAGGGTGTTTGTTGTTAACATTGGGCTGAGAATTGGATAAATAGGAGTGGGTTGCTGGAAGAATCAGGTTTGGGCCAGCTAAATCGCTGGATATAAATAGATTAAGGCACCCAAAATTGGTGCCTTAAAGGGTTTGAAGAAATTAGCAAGGAAGTGGCTACAATTGCAATTACATAAGATTGCAATTATAACCGAATGGAGTTGAAAATTTAGCCGATTTGAATTTGATTGGCGATTCGGCCAAAGTTAAAAAAGATGAATTAAATTTAATTAGTGAGCTTCTTAATCTTAGCAAAATAAAATAATTAACTTAATAAAAATAACTAATTCAACGACATACCTATAATTCGAACTAGATTAAATTAATAAAGCATTTAACTTTAAAAATTTAGAATCTTTTCAAGATAGTTTTTAAGTATTTGTAAAATGTGTTGGTTACATACGTAACAATATAAAACATATTTGTTATTTAAATATTTAAAATATTATAAAAGTGAATAAAATTATTAAAAATATCTTCAAACCTATTTTGGATTTTTATAAAATTAATTATTTCAAATCATTCAGAATTTAAGAAGCTCGATGATTAATTCTTCTCGGGGAAGGTCAAAACTGGGTGTCAACAACTGTCCCTCATTTTATTTGGATTGATGCAAGAAATTCGACGAAAATGAAATTGACCAATCGAATTTTGACCAACCACACATCCATCCAAAGAAAAGGGACTTGGTACGGACTTTAGGAATTATGGTCGTACCCCGGAAATAGGTCTCCTACATATCTCAGGCTATATGAGAATTCAGGTCACTTGTAGTTCAATACGCTTTATTTGACGCATGATTTGAAAAAAATTCAAAAGTTATCCCGATATCGGATTATGAAGAGACCAGAATGCTTAGGAATAAGATTTGAGAGCGAATGTTGGAATACAGCCGAGTTTCAACACCGATCCTACCTACATATCCCTCAATTTAGGATTCAGACTGCTTGTAGTTCGACTCAACCGGTTGAATAGAAAATCTCTTAAGCTAGGATATCATTCGGTTTGGGAAGAGCAACAAAGTAAGTCGAGTACGAAAAAAAGGCTTGCAACCTCTTAGCCATGAATGTGGCATGCTTCACACTCATAATTAAGAACTTGTCTGGACATAATTTCCAAAGCTCTTAGGTATTGTCACTCAGATTGGAAAGTTGCTTCCGATAGAGACTAAAACTTTCCTGATGCGAAATTGAAACCAGGAAACCTAAATAAAAACCCAAATATAAACCCACATGCCTTCTGATAGGGGTGTGGTTTGATTGTTGTGGAAGTCGCTCCTCTGCTCGCGTCCTAAGAGTTTGGCACTCCTCTTTGGACTATGTCCCAGTTCGCTGCTAAGAAAAAGTTCTATGTTGTGCTGCATCCTTTTTTATGTCGTCCGCACCTGTGGTTTGTTTTGGAGAATTCATCCTTTCGGATGCTCTCGACAAGGACTGAGATAAAACTCATTAGCATAAAAAATGCATTTCAAATGGGGGACAGTGTCTTTTACTGTGTTGACACTTAATTGTTCTCCTTGAACATTTGACGTCAACTCTATCGGATTTGACGTGAAGCAAATAAAGCTTGTGTCTCATATTTGCAATATAATCTTCAGTGTACTCTTCTTTCGATGTCAAAGTAATAAAATAGGCAGATGTAATATGTTGATAGTTTTCTTGATGTCGTCTCTGCAAAGGAAAATGATGCAGTTGATGTTGATTCTCTTGTGATGGGTAAATCTTTCTCTTGCGATGCATAACTCTTTCTCTTGCGATGCATAACTCCTTCTCTTGCTATGCATGAATCCTTCTCTTGCGATGTATGAATTCTTTTTCCGCGATGCATGAATCTTCTCTTGCAATGCATGAATCTCTTTTCTTGCGATGCATGAATCTTCTCTTGCAATGCATGAATCTTTCTCTTGATATACATGACTCTTTTTCCCGCGATGCATGACTTTTTCTCTTGCTATGCATGGTTTCTTCTTCTTGCTATGCATGAATCTCTCCCGCGATGCATGGCTTCCTTCTCCTATGATGCACAGATATTTCTCTTGCGTTGTATGGCTTCCTTCTCCTGCGATGCATGACTCTTCTCTTGCTATGCATGATTTCCTTCTCTTGCAATGCATGACTTCCTTCTCTTGCTATGCATGATTTTCTTTTCTAGCAATGCATGACTTCCTTCTCTTGTTATGCATGACTTCTTTCTCTTGCTATGCATGATTTTCTTTTCTTGCAATGCATGAATCTCTTTCCCGCGATGCATGAATCTTCTCTTGCTATGCATGAATCTTTTTCCCGCGATGCATGATTTTTTTAATGATGTCTCCCTGATACCGAACGAAGATGATGCTTCACCCAGTAACATATGTGATCTTCTGGGTAGTTCTTTGGGTGGCGGTATCGTCTGAATTGACAATACAATAAAAATGACCCTCGAAGTAGTGATATCGTCTCATTTGACAATACGATATAAATAACTCTCCAGGTAGTGGTATCGTCTCAATCGATAATATAAATGAAATGACCCTCGTAGTAGTGGTATCGTCTCATTCGACAATACGATATAAATGACCCTCCGGGTAAGAATATTATCATGTCTAATAATATGATGTAGATAAACGTCTTCCAGGTGTCTTTAATTGCTGGAAAACAAAATAAAATTTCTCTCTTCGAGGTTTTAATTTATTCCATCTCTGAACATAATTGCATATTCATTATTGACCTCGCCTTGTTGGGAATTGAATGAAAACAATGTTATTCATATTCCAAAATCTTTGATATAAGCAGCATAAAATATTTCCTGCATCCACAGAAAAATTATCAATTTTGGGGAGCTCCTTGCCCTTTCGACTTATTTATATTCATTGAATGGAAGAATATGTTGATTTTGAGGCAACCTATAGACCTGCATCCACAGAAAAATTGTTAGTTTAAAAATGAACTGATCTGTGTTGATATCTTTGGTTGTCTGCTCCTTGTCTTGCTATCTTCGGTTGATTTCTCCGATCTCCCGCTTCTTGATAGATAAGACAAAACATTTTTATGCAAAAATAATTTAAAGGTGAGGGAACAGTTTTTAAGGAAAAATAGATTTTCAAAAATAATGTTTGGAAAAGGTCACTGCCAAGTGTCATGTCACATCAAGCTTAATGAGCGTCATTCGGAGTTGATATTTTGAGATCTGTATAATCACTTGCTGGGAAGTATTCAAAGTTGTTCTAAACTGCCGATGAACCTTATTGAAATTTTGATGCCATCCTCAAAATTTCTGTCTCAGTTAACTGTCTTGGCTTATCTTGAACCGTTGGTGAACAAATCACGGAATTTTTTAGATCTCCTCAAAAATTTTGTCCCAGTTGCAAATCTCAAAGTAACTTCAGTCTTGTTGGAGAGATCTTCTTCTTGAGAATTTTTGAGTCACTCTCAAAAATTATGTCCCAATTTCTATTGTAAAGGAAAAATAGAAATCTTACGGGAGATATGATCGAGCCCTTGTGGCGCCTACGTATCCCGTTGAGGCAGGAATTAGGTCGAACGTAGTTCCCCCTCAAGGATTAACAAAAATAAGAAAATTACACATAAACCGACTGAGGCCGACATAGGCCGCCTACGTATCTCATTCTTGAGAATTTAGGTCGAACGTAGTTCAAATACAAGGAAAAATATTAAAAGGAGATAAAGGGGTGACCGAGGCCGACATAGGCCGCCTACGTATCTCATTCTTGAGAACTCAGGTCAGACGTAGTTCATTACAAAAGGGATAAAATTTTAAACGAAGCGATTACAAGCAAATGGAACAATTACAAGGAAATGACAGGAAAACAAACTGAAACTTCACGCATAGTATCTCTCGACAGCATCTGAGTTGATCGATTTTGGCCATTCAGTGCCATCCATCTCCGCCAGGACCAAAGCACCTCCAGACAACACTTTACGAACCATGTAGGGTCCTTGCCAATTTGGTGCAAATTTCTCTTTATACTCATCTTGATGAGGGAAAATGCGTTTGAGAACTAATTGACCAATTTCGAATATTCTGGCTCTTACTTTCTTGTGGAAAGCACAGATCATTCTCTGTCGATACAGTTGTCTATGACAAACAACAACCATTTTCTTCTCATCAATCAATGTTAACTGATCAATGTGTTTGCGGACCCATTCAGCATCGTTCAATTCAGCTTCTTGAATGATTCTCAATGAAGGTATTTCAACTTCTGCAGGTATAACTGTTTCTGTTCCATATACCAGCAGATACGGAGTAGCTCCAACTGATGTTCTGACAATCGTTCGATAACTCAACAAAGGAAATGGAAACATCTCGTGCCAACCTCTGCGATTATCAATCATTTTCCTCAAAATCTTCTTTATGTTCTTGTTGGCAGCTTCTACGGCTCCATTCATTTGGGGACGATAGGCGGTTGAGTTCCGGTGAGTAATCTTGAATTGTTCACATATCTCTCTCATCAAATAACTATTGAGATTCGCTCTATTATCAGTAATGATGGATTCCGGTACTCCAAACCTACATAACAAATTATTGCGAACAAAATCAGCTACAACTTTCTTGGTCACCGACTTGTACGAAGCTGCTTCCACCCACTTGGTGAAGTAGTCAATGGCAACCAAAATAAATATGTGTCCATTAGAGGCGGCTAGCTCTATCGAACCAATGACATCCATGCCCCAAGCTACAAAAGGCCAAGGTGAACTCATAGCATTGAGCTTGTGAGGCGGGACTCGAATCAAATCACCATGCACTTGACACTTGTGACACTTCTGCACAAACTTGCAACAATCATGCTCCATAGTCATCCAAAAATAACCGGCTCGAAGGATCTTCCTTGCCAAAGTGAGCCCATTCATGTGAGTACCACAAACTCCGGCATGTATTGGTTCCAGAAGCTTTGCAGCTTCACTAGCATCAACACATCTGAGAAGACCTAAATCTGGAGTCCTCCTGTAAAGGATTTCCCCACTTGCAAAGAAATTGAGGGCCATACGGCGTATCGAATTCTTCTGGTTGAACGTTGCATTCTCAGGATAACTCCCGTCCTCTAAATACTTCTTAATGTCAAAATACCAAGGCAGACCATCTGGTTCCGCTTCAACATGCGAACAATGGACAAGCTGCTCTTTTACCTCTATATCCACTAGATCAATATAACTTGTAACTGGATGTTTAATCATTGAGGCGATGGTGGCAAGAGTATCAGCCAACTCATTTTGTGTCCTGGGAGTGTGTCTGAACTCAATCTTGTGAAATCTTTTGCGCAACTTCTGTATATACTGCACGTACGGTGTGATCTTTGGGTTTTTTACGGCCCATTCTCCTTGATCCTGATGAATCAGCAAATCTGAATCTACAATAAGCAGCAGCTCGTGAACATTCATATCAATTGCCATCTTCAGACCGAGGATGCAAGCTTCATACTCAGCCATGTTGTTCGTGCATTCAAATCGGAGTTTAGCCGCCATAGGATAGTGTTGACCGGTTTCTAATACTAAGACCGCTCCGATTCATTTCCCTTGAGGATTTGCCGCTCCATTAAAGAACACTCTCCAACCAGGGTACGCTTCAGAAATATCCTCACCCACAAATGTTATTTGTTCATCGGGAAATAAGTCATGAGCGGTTCATACTCTTCATCAACTGGATTCTCTGCAAGATGATCAGCCAAGGCTTGTGCCTTTATCGCCTTTTGAGTCACATACACAATGTCAAACTCACTCAAAAGTATTTGCCATTTAGCCAACTACCCGGTCGGCATTGCTTTCTGGAAAATATACTTCAACGGGTCCATCCTGGAAATAAGGTATGTGGTATAAGAAGACAAATAATGTCTCAACTTTTGAGCGATCCAAGTCAAAGCACAATATGTTCTCTCCAAAATAGTGTAACAAGCCTTATATGGAGTGAACTTTTTGCTCAAGTAATAAATGGCTCGCTCCTTCTTCCCAGTCTCATCATGTTGACCAAGCATGCATCCCAACGCATTATCCGAGACTGACAAATATAGCAATAATGGACTCCCTTCTCGTGAAGGGACCAACACCGGTGAATTGGACAAATAGTTCTTGATGGCATCAAAAGCAGTTTGACATTCTCCGGTCCACTTGGTCGAGACATCTTTTTTCAATAACTTAAAGATGAGCTCACACACCAAAGTGGATTGAGCTATGAACCGGCTGATGTAGTTCAACCTTCCCAAAAATCTCATCACCTCTTTCTTGGTCTTCGGAGGAGGTAATTCATGGATCGCCTTGATCTTGGAAGGGTCAAGCTCAATGCCCCTTCTGCTGACTATAAATCCCAACAACTTGCCAGCTGGCACTTCAAAAGCACATTTGGCGGGATTTAACTTCAAATTGTATCGGCGTAGACGATCAAAGAATTTCCTCAAGTGATCCGAACTCTCGCGGGACTTGATTATGACATCATCCACATACACCTCGATCTCATTATGAATCATATCGTGAAAGATGGTCGTCATATCCCTCATGTAAGTAGCACTAGCATTCTTGAGACCAAAAGGCATCACTCGATAATGATATACACCCTAGGGCGTGATAAAAGCTGTCTTTTCTGCTTCTTCTTCATCCATCAGGATCTGGTGATAACCCGCGTAACAATCCACAAATGACTGCATCTCATGCTTAGCACAGTTATCAATGAGGATGTGAATGTTTGGCAATGGAAAATTATCTTTCGGGCTAGCTTTGTTGAGATCTCTGTAGTTAACACAAATTCTGATTTTTTCGTCTTTCTTGGCAACCGGAACAACATTAGCTAACCAAGTCGGATATTGCGTCACTTCCACTACTTGGGACTTGATCTGCTTTGTAATCTCCTCTTTGATCTTTAAACTCAACTCAGGCTTGAACTTTCTAGTCTTTTGTTTTACTGGACTGAAATCTGGATTGATTGGCAACTTGTGAGACACCATATTCGTACTCAGCCCAGGCATATCTCTGTAAGACCAGGCAAATACATCAATGTATTCTCTAAGAAAACGAACTAGGTCCCTTCTTTGAGTTTCGGTCAAATGCACACTAATTCTGACTTCTCTGACACACTCTTCATCTCTGAGATTCACAGTCTCGGTTTCTTCCAAATTCGGCTTGTGTTGATTCTCAAATTGTCGAAATTCTTCAGCAACATGTTCGGGTACATCATTATCTTCTCCGTATTCCTCGCATTCATCATCACCTGCCTCATTTTGTTCACCCGGTTCATGACATGACGTGACATTGGCAGGTTTTAAATTATGATTACTGAAATCATAAACAGACAAAATTAGAAAAGTAAAATATAAACAGATAAATAAACAATTTTTTGATAACAGAGGCTTTCATTTAAATTGAAAAACAAGCACAAACTCTAGCCATGACCGAGGGCCATTTTGCTTTTTAAACATCACAAGAGAATTTAAAAAACTTCAACCACATAAACTGCATAAAGGGTGGGTCTCGGGCCTCTTCCGGACTGCCACCGATTTTAAAATGAACAAAGACACATGTCTTTTCTACCCAGATGAGCTGGAAATCAGGAGTGGTGTGGAGGTCCAGTTCTGCAATTGCTCATCAGGTTCTGCATCACGGATGCCTGATGTCCCTGCCTTTTCCTCGATGACTGCATCAATCTCCTCAAAAAGGCCGTAGATTCCTTCCCCGAGACCACCATCGTTGGCGTGCTCCCACACTGGGAACGACTAGTACAAATGAGAAATTGGCCTAGCCAATGCCTGATCAACACTCTTGTTCTTCATCTCTGCTTCGTCAGCATCTGTGGGGACATACCCCAAACCAAACTTTGCTCCTTTGGTAGGGATCTTAACAGGCTCGACGATTCCTTGAAAGTGCTTCCCCAACCCGAAACCTGGTTCGAAACCATTCTGGAGCATGACGGTAGCAATCATCTTGTACACGGCAGGCATAAGAGGTTGTGGGGCCAAGTCATCACCGGTGGCATTTACCAGCTCCACCGTGTAGAAATCACAACCTCGGGAAACCTCGTGGACGATCGGCGCATACCCATAAAAGTGACTCCCCTCACCATGAATGACCAGTTCCTGGTCCTTCCAAACAAATTTCATCAATTGGTGAATGGTAGAAGGTACAGCCCCAGCTATGTGGATAAACGGTCTTCCAAGAAGCAAATTGTAGCTGGTATTGATGTCCAACACCTGAAACTCCACATTGAATTATGCAGGCCCCATCTGAATATCCAAATTTACTGGCCCTATCGTGTCTCTCAGCACTCCATCGAAAGCTCTTACATTGATTTGGTTTTGTTGAACCTTTCCCAAATGAATTTCAGTTGCTTGAGAGTCGAAAGCGGGCAAATGTTGAGACCGGACCCATCATCGACCAAAACATGATTTATAACTTTGTCCCGGCATTTGATAGTGACGTGCAGAGTTGTGTTGTGCATCCTCCCTTCAAAGGGCAGCTCTTCGTCACAAAAACTGATTGGTGTCCTCGGATGACCTGATTTTTCATGGCTGCTAAATTGTCTCTGTTAGTACCCACAGGTACATAAGTATCATCCAAAGCCCTCATCAGAGTTTGCCTATGTAACTACGAACTCATTAATAAGACCCACACAGAGATCTGAGCCGGCGTCTTCTCCAAATGCTTCACAGTCGAATAATCTTTCGGTTGCATTTTTCTCCAGAACTCATCGGCCTCGGCTTTACTGATCGGCCTTTTTGTTTGGTCCTTCTACTGCCCTCCTTTAACTAACTCTTCCTGTGTGTAGCACCTGCCGGATCTAGTCATACCCTGGGTAACAGCCATTTCATTCACAAACTTTGGTTGGGTAAGAGTTTCTCTTGGCACCAAGGGAACAGCCTTCTTGGGTGTCAGAATCACAAACTCTTTCTTCTCTCTGATGCTCAACGAAGCTATAGCCCTTTCCAGTTCATCAGGAGCAATCAAAACTATTGCCTTCGTCACGCACCAGTCATCATCTGTCTCTATCATATTGATAGTGGCGCCTTCATGATTTGCCAAAGGATTACTATTGACATTGGGCGCGACTGTCTGAAGAGAGACCACATTCTGGTCAATCAGGTCTTGGATCTTATGCTTCAGGTTGATACAGTCCTCGGCATCATGTCCAACACTATTGGAGTGATACACTCTGATCAGGTCTGTAAGACTTTGAGCTAGTGTCAATCAATTTGGGACCCACTGGATGAATATGTCCTGCTACGGTTAATCGCTCGAACAACTTTGTTCGGCTCTCAATAAGCGGAGTGAAAATTCTGGCGGGCATCTTCTCAAATCTAGGACGGGGGGGATCGTAATTGCCTTGTTGAAGAGGAGGCATTTGATGATAATTTGGAGTGTTCGGACGGGGGGCTTGATATCTGGGATATAAGTTGGTTTGGTAATTTGGTTGTGGAGCTTGGTAGTTCGAGGGGGTATTTTGGTAAAGTGGAGCTGGGGTTTGGTACATTGGGGGAGGCATTTGGTAATTTGTCTGAATGTTGGCATAGTTGGGGGCGGCATTTCGGTAGTGATGAGATGGGGTTTGGTAAACTGGAGGGGGAGTTTGGTAGATAGTATGGGAAGTTTGGTAGCTAGGAGGGGGAGTATTCTGATAGCTGGGAAGGCGGGTGTTTTGGTAACTGGTGGGAGGGGTATTTTGGTAATCAGCCTGTGCATAACAAGCTGGGTACGAACTCTGTGAAGGTTGAGAACGACCTTGGTATGATGATGATTTCCTTGGGGTTTTCAACCCCTCATAAGAGATAGAGGACACATCCTCTCTTTTCTTCTTCAACAAGCCCGAGGATCCGGGCGAGGCAGCAACACGGGCAATCTTTCTGGTTCTCAATCCATCTTCGATAGTCTCACCTCTTTGACAATCTCAGCAAATTTTGCTCCAACGAGCAACATGATTCTGTCATAATATTCGGGCTCTTGAACCCGCATAAACACTTCGACAATTTTCTTTTCTGACATAGGAGGTCTAACTCTAGCTGCCTCCTTTCGCCATCTATATGTGAATTCTCTGTAACTTTCGGTCGACTTTTGCTTCATCTTCTCCAAGGAGTAACGATCAGGAACGATCTCCACATTGTAGGCGAATCGTTCGATGAAGTCCTTAGCCAAAGCGTTCTACCTAGACCACTGTCTCGTTTCATGAGACGTAAACCATTCTAGAGCCTCTCCGCTCAGACTTCGACTAAAAATCCACATTAACCAAGCTTCGTCTCTCCTAACTCCCATGAGTTGGTCACAGTAGGCCCTCAGGTGTGCTAAGGGGTTCCCCGTTCCTCCGAAGATGTCGAATTTTGGCACCTTGAACCTTTTCGGGAGGTCCAAATTCAGACGAATGCACAGGTCTTCGTAACTCAACCCGGCGACCTCAGGAATGCAATTCAACTCCTTCATGGCTTTTCTAATTCCCTCCTTCATGGCTTTTCTAATTTCCTCCTTCATATCTATCTTGATGGTCTCTTCCTTTGACCTCCACTCTCTCTCCCTCTCCTCATAGTGGTCGAGCTGCGAACCATGAGGGTCATGCTCGTTGGGGACTGGTATTTGAAAAGTGGCTTTTTGTGGTAGTGGTGGAGCAATAGAGGGACTCTGGACATTTAAAGGGGTATGATAGTTTTGGGGAAAAGTCTGGGGGCTGGTATACTGGTTTTGGTGAATAAGGGAAGTGCGTGGGTTATTAGCATTTTGGCTGTGAGGGGGTAGGCCAGTTTGGTGGTTTGCATTAGGGGGAGGGAGTGTTGCTTAGAGGTAGGTATTTTGAGGAGGGGTGGTGTTTGATAAGAGGCTGAGGCGTAATGGGGGTTTTGGGTGGTAAGGTCAATGATAGAGGGATTACGAGCAGGACTTGAATGTGGGTTTTGAGCTTGTTCCACGTTAGGAGGGGGAATTTGAGCTGGAGGTCTTCCGTCTGGTTGAGTGTTGACGGCAAAAATCGGAGGAGGCAAATCTTGTTTTCTATACATCTCGACCCTCATCTCAGCAATTTGTTGCATCAACTGCAGGATCAGTTCATTCTGATCAGCAAGGGTGGGCTGAGCCACCACAACATCAGTAAGGCTGGTTTCTTCGTTGTTATCACCCATTGTTGTTTTTCCCTTTTGTGAACTTTGACTTGTGAAGGAATCTGTAGGACATTTAGATCTAGTGAAATAAGGATGATCATCTAGTGTATCAACACAGATCAGTTCTAACTACCTGTAGAGAAAAACAACTCAAAGGCAAATTTGTTAGTATTAGTTCTGGATAAATAATGCAAGATATCACATAGAAAACATATAAACACATAAAAGTTGCTTTGTCTGAGAACATGTCAACCCACGAATAATGGGGACTGACTTTTGAACAAGCAGGCATTTGCTCGTTTTTATGTTGAGGTTGTTGACTCAGAAAGGTTAAATTACGTTGAGCTAAGGTCTTCTTGTTGCATCTTTTGGCATCTGTTGATCTGAACTCAATGTTTCCTGGTAGAATGAAAGGGGAAAAGAAAATTTGAAAAAGATAGGGGCCGGGCCTCGAAAGGCTGTCTACGTATCTCCCAAGGAGAATTCAGGTCCTACGTAGTTCGAATACAAAAGAAAATTCTCATTTCCATTCATTCATTTCTTGAAGATTACAAGGAAAGTAAAGACATACAATAAAGATTCTAAAGATAGATGGTGCCTTCACCGAAGCTTCTTCATCTGACTGCCGTATCAGCCACGGGGGACAAGCTCAACTTGAATCTTTCCCATGTTGACGAGGGATTCCACATCATAGCGAAACCTGAGGCACCTTCCAATGTTGCGATCTATGGCATCATTATAAGGCTAGGGTTTCAGATCTCAATTCCAACGGGATCGATTGCTTCGTCATCCTTTCTGATAGAGGCCAAGACTCTTTTGCGAACTAACAGATTGTAGATATTCAGCAACGTTTTCTTGAAAGGCATGAAGTAGTGACAATAAAACAAAGTGTGCTCAGCTACCGGCATACTAGGCTCCTGTTGGTCACAGGTAAGGACGGTGTTCCCACCCCACATATACGGGATCTCCCCAACGTTGATTAGGTTGCGGATTGCTGCCTTAAGCTCCACACATTCTTCTATAGTGTGTCCTCTTTGGTTCGGGTGGTAGGCACATGTCTTTTGAGAGCTTTCATGCCCAAACCCAAAAGTGGTTCCTTTGAGAGACTTCAACATACTTGACGCCTTAAGGTGCTCGTAAATGAGAGCACACGGCACAACTCTTGCCCCCACGCTATGTGTCCGCTCATAAGCTGGGAGAGTGATCTTTTGGTCTCCTCCTTTCAGACGTCCCACAAAAGGAGGCATATAGATGATTTTCTCATTGGCATCTTCTTCAGTAGCTCTAGGGTTAGTGTCTTTGGGATCGTTTTTGGCTTCTTGATTGAAAAAAGAGCATTTTCCACGTATCTTCTGAAGCCTCGTGGTTATGTCGTTGTTGAATACATTGCGTTATTTCCGCACAACAACTGTCTCTTTACTTATAACATCGCATTTTGTCATCTTTGCTGCCAATTCCGCGTCCAGTGCTGCATTTGCTGCTTGTGCGACCGCGGTGGCAAACTCCACTTCCATTCTCTTTTCTCTGGTTTCTTGGATCTCTTGTCTGAGCCGCTGCAATTCCATCCTCAAATCCTCTTAAGTTAGCTCTATGTCGATACCTTTGCTCTTTTCCATCTTAGCAGCAATTTCACCTTTTCTGAGATGATAGAGTAATTCTTCAGGATTTGATAGTAAGATTTTATTTCTGGCTGAGAAACTTAAGACTCATGGAATTTTGGTCGGACATTTGGTAGTGACTTGTATTTGGTATTGGGGAAATTTTTAGAAAATTTTCGAAAAGGAGTGGGCTAAAAATGTCCTCATTCGAAGCAACAATATCACATAAACAGTTAAAACACATAAGTATATATCACGCGTCCTAAACAAGTAGGGGGCCCTATTGCGCCAAGGGTAGGCCTAGCGTATTTGAAAGATGTATGTGTAGAATTGAACCATTTTGTTATCCCAAAGCAAATTTCGCATATAAAATAATGTTCAAGAAGCAAAAATAAGCAGGGGAAGTAGGGAATAAACGAAAAAAAACACAAAGGAAAGGCCCACACAGGGGTCATTTGAAAAGAGTACCAAAATACAAGAAAGGCAAGCCCATGTAGGGGTAAATAACAATAAGTACTTATAGCAAAACCCACACAGGGGCGAAGTCCGCTAAGACGCTCCCGATGGCCTAGCCTCCGATCTGCTCCTCTTGTTCTGTGTCATGAGATGTTGAAGCCTATATTGAATCATTAGCAAGTATGCTTCGCTCCGGCGGCCTTTCTCTTCCAGTCTTCGAGACACATTCCGCTTTTCTTATCTCCAATCCACAAGTTAAGCTCTCCCAAATCGCTTCTCAAGCTTTCTAATTCTAGAGTTACGCTCTCGAGGGCGTACTTATCCTCATCTTGCTTTCGGAGAAATTCCTCGTGCATTTCCTGGGCTTCTCTTCTTACCTCTCTTAGTTCTATCAAAGCTTTAGACTCTTTGTCCTTTACACTGCGATAAATGTTCAGAACTGAGAAGAAGATACCCTGTATATTGCGCTTCAACCAAACTTTGTAAGTTTCATCATACCCGCATTAAATCGATCTATGGCAATGGTGTCCTTGTTCATTCGCATTGCTCTTTTCCATTCTCTCAGCATCTCTGAAGCCTCAGGCACTCTATTATCCCCGATGTCGAACACATAGATACGGTAGTATGCTTCTGGGGTGTAGTTTGTCTCCTTCTGAACTGCCTCAGGACCCGAATGGGTGCATATGGGTGAATACCTCGAATACCTAGCAGATGAAGCATACGTTGTCTGTCACCCCGTACTATGACATCTTTCGAGATGAAATGGTCGAACATCCACTGGATATTTTCTTCTCTCAACTCGAAGAAAATCTGATCCCATCTTCCTCTAGTCCTCCTATTTTCTAAATCTGTCCAAAACAACATATCATTCAAACCCTTGAGAGCATTATTATCATTGAGGGTGTGTAGCTTTTGAGTCCCATGTCCCTTCGCTAAGTGGCTCATTATCCACCATTGGAAGAGGAGATTACAACCCTGAAAGTAGCGATGTCCTTCCTTACATTTTCCCAAAGCACGGTACATGTCGGATAGGATGACAGGCGCGATAGGATAATACTTCACTTGCCATTGGTTTAGATGCCCGTGGAAGAGAGTGTGTGCAAGCATGATTACCCGGGTGTTGATGTTGAGGCTCGGGCCGTGTGGGAAAACCATAGTGCCTAATAGTGCGATAGTAAATGCTAAAGGTCTGGTCTCGTCCCATTCTCTGAAAGTGACCCTGAACTCTTTGTTGTAATTCGTATAGAAGCTCGCATGCCCGAATCTGACATAGAGATCCATAAAAGAAACGCTAGAACCTTCGACCCAGTAGGCGCAATCCTTTCTTAATCCGAGTCAGTTTATAATATCCTCGATGGTAGGCTTGTTAGGGATTATGATGTTTTCCCGTTATCTCACTCTTTTTTCAAGCCCTGTACCGACTGTGTCTATTCCATCCCGAATTTCCTCAATTGTCGGGGTGATTTCCATGGTTCCAAATCGAAACACCATTTTCTCGTTGTCCGAATAACCTGTGAGGACTTCAATCAGCTCGGGCCACCCAACCATATTGATGAGTTCTGTTAATGCTCATATATATTTGTTGAGGGCCCTTTTGTGAACCACAGTGAGGTCGTTGTACCATCTTGAGTAGAATCGGGGCTTCCACTACCATGTCGAATTTGGGAATCGATCCATACCTACAAAACAAAGCATGGTTAAGATTCCCTCCTCCAAATAGGCAACAATTAAATTTCCACACATACATCTTTCAAATATCAAATAATATGATATGTCGTTAGGTCGTGGACCTTGGACATGATTTTTGGTGGTTTTACTAATGGACTTAATACACCTTGGGTATTAAGCCATCTTAGGCTAATGCTTAGATTTGGATTTGGTTTCGCTCTACTCTAAGTTGACTAGAATTAGTTTAGAAATGACGGTTATCCGAGTCAGACAAACAACGGGGTGAAGATTAATAAACAACGTTGGATGACCGCAAGCCAACTATTCGTTTATTACTTCCAAAGAATTCAACTTGTGTTTTTCTTTCTGAAGAACAACCGTGATAAGTCACGTAACAGCCTTTTTCCTAATGCAATTTATTTGCCGTTTGGCGGAATCGAATACCATGAATGCCACAAATAATATATAAAATACGATAATTTAAACAAGTAACAGTTAAACACATAGTGAAATACTTAATCTTAAGGTTAGAACAATTCAAATCCCCAGCAGAGTCGACATTCTGTTTTATTTGGAAAATATTATTTAGACTGATTTAGAGTCGCCACTTAATTTTTAAAGAAAAATTAAGAAAATCGATTTCTTCAAAAGACTAAAACAGGAAATTAATTGAAAAAATATTCAAGAGGGTTCGGGTTCTTATTAGCATTTCGGGAAGGGTTTAAAAGCACCCGAAATGCCCGCTAATATGCGGTTATCCGGCAATTACTTATTTGGCTAAATTGTTTCTAACTTAGTTTGAATTGCAAAATTGAACTATTTTATTAGTTAGGACCATTTCAAGGGGGGAAAAGCAAAATGTTGAAATGTTGTCTAAGCGAAATATTTTGTAAACTTATCCTTTAAGTCTTGTTAAGAGATGACCGATTTAGTTAAATTGTTAAAAAACAAGATATGCGTCGTTCAGGGGTTTGAATTTTTCAACCTTAAGATTAACGGCAAACACTGACAAACAAATAAACATAGTAAGACAAAGGGAGAAAGAGATTTGGAACCAAATCTGATTTTTCTGTCCGCCTGAGAAATATATTTTTTATTTGGGTCTTAGGCCCAATTATTTCACCTGTCCTAGACTTCTAACAAGATAGCAATGAACAAGATGACAAAGGCTTAGGCCCAAAATAACAAAATACAATTTTGAAATAAAGAGTGAGCCTTTGGCCCAATTTTTCGACTCTCCAATCTGTTGCATATTCTTTCGAGACCTGTTCGTCAATTTTTAATAGATTAGCCGACTCAAAAAGAAATGGTTTGAGCCTTGGTGGCTCTCTCAAAATGCAAGGAAATGAGATAGGAGTTCACGAGGAACTCGGGCATATTTCACATATAAAGACAAATAAAATCATATTAGTGTGGGATGAGAAGCTAACACATTTCTATAAAATAAAATGAACATTAAGGTGACTAATAATTCAGCACGACAAAATCATAAAAAAACGAACCAAATGACTTGGCAAACTACTCGTTACTAGCTACAATGGAAAGAATGGACAAAAGTTGTTTTAATTTCCAATCAAAAATACTACTAAATTTTTTAAAGACCAAACTATACCGCATGTGTCATTCAAACCAAAGAAATCAAAACTAAAAGCATAGACCCAACACTGTAGGACGTATGACATGCCAATCATGAACAAATTCTAGTTTATCCTCGGTCCATTCTTCATTTCTTCATGTATATATATCCTCAAATTAATATGTAATTAAATGAACTGTCAAGAATGTGCGCACAATATGAATAAACAAATCCACATGAACTTAATATCAGAATTGAAGGGTTTTCATACCACATAATGAAAGATTAACACCCAAAAGGGATTATGCTCCAAACAACCTTAATAGCTAAAATCTAACAAAATTTAAATTTGATAAGTAAACCAATGAGCTAAGATTTTATACTGACCTAACTTGCAAATATAAGCACTCTTTTTTTTCCGACTAAATTTTAATAGCATGAAAACACAAACTTAATTTAAACAAGTTGCAAATACCATCTAGACGTTAAAAATAGATGAAACCGAGCTATTGGAACCAACACCCAACCACACCATAAATATTAACCACACATATGAGCTATTTTTCAATAGAAGAAGCATAAGTCTATATGCATAACAATATAAAAGCAAACAGAAAGTCGGGAAGAAACAAATACTCACTTTAAAACAGATTTGATGACAAAATCAGTTTCCTACAAAGACAAACAGCATGAGAGCATAGAGTGGACTCAAACAAGACATAATACAACGAGCCGTCACATCCATTCGATCTCCATATTGAATAACTTCGAGATTATTATCTAACGCTTATAAATACGAAATGTTCGACGCATTTAACCCATTTGAAAAGTTTTTAAAGAAAAAAAAGAAATGAAAACTCAAAGATGATGGGACAACCTTAACCGAATTAAAACTTTTCTTCGACATTCGCAAGAGAAACTTAAAGATACCGACCATAAACTCAAAAGATGCGGATAAGAGGGAAAAGAGACATAGGGGTTAAACTAACAACAACATACAGTACTTTGGCCAACCTAACAAGTAGCGACTAATGAGCACAAAATAACAACAAAGAAACAGACCCCTGAACATGAAACTTAAATATGAGCCAAATTGTTAATCAAGCCATTCTAGGCCTAAACCATACGTAAAGAGGCACTTCACGCTTTAGTTAACTAAAACACCAACTCGTAACGCATAGTCCTTCTATCACACATCGGTAGTAAACCTAAAGAGAAATTAAAGCATTCAAACGGACAAAGGAGGGTCAACAGAGGCTTTCCGCTCGCAAAAATCACCGACCAAAAACAAAAAAAGGACGAGTTAAGATCGAAATAGAGTTTACCTTTTCGGGGCAGCGAACTGAGCAAAGGTAAGCATCGCGATTTTTCCACCACAAACACTCAAGCGCAAATGACCAGTCAGAAACCTGGACAGAATCTCGAATCTAAAGAAAAAATCTTGGGGAAACGATAGCAAACATGATGAAGTAACGACGCTCGGATCGAAACTAAGTGTTTCCTCCTTTTCAAGAATGTATTTTGTTGTAGCTATTTTACAGTGAAGTTCTCCTTTCCGTCCAAAACCATTTTTTTTACTGATGAAGAAGGAATATAATATATATAGGGGAAAATTAGGGTAGATTTTTGGGGGAAGGAGATGAAAATCCCATGAGATTGAGGCCCATTTCGAAATTCAAATTCTCCAAAACCTTACACCAAAATAGGGAAACACCCTTTTTCGAGCGCTTCAACCCCATTCCGAAAGGGGAAAAGGGAGATTGCGTGTTGCTGCGATTGTACGACTGATAGGGACGTTTGAGGAAGGAGACAAAGAACGCAGCGTACGCTTTCTGCGTATTGACGCCGCTACTGCTTTTCGTCTAATTGACGGAATTATTGATGTTGTTGGAGCAGTGTTCACGCGTCGTTGAAGAGAGGGTGCATACAGGGTCATTTGTGTCGTCCACGTGTTGCTGGAGTTAGCGTTGGAGAAGAAGACGTTGTACATGGGTCGTCTAGTACGCGTAGCTGCTGTTCGAATGTATTACTGATGTCGGTTGCAATGAGTTGGATTTGTATATTGGTGTACGTGTGCTGTTATTGGGAATGTATTTCTTTTGTTTTGTGGATAGGGTATTTGTTGTTAACATTGGGCTGGGAATTGGATAAATAGGAGTGGGTTGTTGGAAGAAGCAGGTTTGGGCCAGCTAAATCGCTGGAAATAAATAGATGAAGGCACCCAAAATTGGTGCCTTAAAGGGTTTGAAGAAATTTGCAAGGAAGTGGCTACAATTGCAATTACATAAGATTACGATTATAACCGAATGAAGTTAAAAACTTAGCCGATTTGAATTTGATTGGCGAATTCGGCCAAAGTTAAACAAGATGAATTAAAATTTAATTAGTGAGCTTCTTAATCTTAGCAAAATAAAATAATTAACTTAATAAAAATAACTAATTCAACGACATACCTATAATTAGAACTAGATTAAATTAATAAAGCTTTTAACTTTAAAATTTTAGAATCTTTTCAAGATAGTTTTTAAGTATTTGGAAAATGTGTTGGTTACATATGTAACAATATAAAACATATTTGTTATTTAAATATTTAAAATATTATAAAAGTGAATAAAATTCTTAAAAATATCTTGAAACCTATTTTGGACTTTTATAAAATTAATTATTTCAAATCGTTCGGAATTTAAGAAGCTCGATGATTAATTCTTATCGGGAAAGGTCAAAATTGGGTGTCAACACTTCTCCATTTTCTTTGTTGGTCAAACTTCTGCACTCCTTTCCTCCATCTTCTTCCTCCATTTTCCGTTCTCAAACTTCTGTATTTTTTTTCATTCTTTATATTAAGAAAAACTGAATCTACGAATTAACTTTGTAAGAAGAAAGAAGATTTTGATATTTGAGTTTAAAAAGTTGGCCGACGTCCGTCTGATTCTTATTTCCGGTCATTTTAAGCAAACATTGCCACTCAAATTAAAATATAAACCCATTAAATTTATTAAAGTGATATTAGAGAATTCTACAGAAATAACTTGAGTACTCTCGATTTCTCTTCACCGTTGTTCACTACATTAATTTATTTTCCACAAACGTCACTCCGCTAAGCTACACATACGTCATAATATTTCACTATTTATATTATGTTTAATCCCATAGTTTATAATAAGAAGAAAAAAATGGATCTTGCTGGAGGAGTTGAGAACAGGGTGATAGTGGTGAGCCGGGGAAAGAAGAAAGACCAAAGGGTTAGCTGGTTGGGGACAATTTTTCTTTTTCTTCTTTTAGTTGATTAACATTTTGAATTATTAATGGTTGAAATTGTTTTCTATTTCTTAAAATTGAAAATTCATTTTTTATGATTAGATTGGACCCGCCCCCCCTATGCCACATGTCATAGTTTTATTTATGACTCTTTTAAGACACAACGTGTGAATCACACGCACATTATCTTTAAAGTTAGTTTCCATTTTGTGTTCAATAGATACATATTTATTAATATTAAAGTGTCTAATAGGCACTAATCCTAGTTAAGGTGTCTAAGTGAATAATGCAGACAACTTTAAGTGGCCGTAGATGACTTAAGCCCAAATAAAAATGTGAGAAAAGGATGTTGGATAACTGTTGGATCACATAATCCAACTACAATTGGTTCTCAAAATTATTGTTCCTTGAGATGCTCTTCAAAGAGTACTTTCAGTTCTAATATAAAAAAAAAATCGGTGTGAAGATCTTAAATGCAAGAGTGAGGCACTCAGGACTTGGAGCTGATCTGTCAGTCCATCGTTATCACAAACCTCTACTTTGAAGTGAAGCGGTTCACCAGTCACTACATCTGTAGATCCTACCAAATCATTAAATCTGGCGGCTGCTCGCTCTAATCATATAGTGTCAATAATTAGTTACAGATACAATAAACATTATTTTTTTTGGACTTAGCATGATAAATCACTTATTTCCTTAACATTTTGAATGTGAAATACAAAGATAATCATCTCATATTTGATAATCTTGACAGTCTGACATGAACAATAAATAATTCTTAGTGAAAAATTATCTAGAATTGAGGAAGCAAAACTCGTACATATTCATAACTGGAGTTCCTGGACAAAGATTAGTTAATCAATTACATATACCTTTAATTTTGGTTTCTTTGTAGGTTTAATGTAAAAGAAAATAATTTACTAAAGTCCTTTACTAAAATGATTAGAAATCATCTCAATTGGTTAGAGACTTGTGTTAATAATATATTATTATAAAATAATTATGAAAGACAAACTAAATTAAGAAGCTGAAAGAAAGAGAACCATTCAAGTATAAAATAAGATGAATAATAGCATAATTGAAATTAAATATTCTTTCACTTTTTCTTTCATTGTTTCCTATACCTCACTTAATACATTTCCAAGGCGATTTATAGCCAAGAAATGGAATTACTTGGTGAAAACTAAAATGAGTTTCCCGGACATCCACACCTTTCTACAACAAACATATGTTGATTTTACTTAAATAGTACTTCCTCTGTTCATAATTACTTGTTCATTTTTTTCTTTTTAGTTGTCCCTAATTATTTGTCCATTTTGACAAATCAAGAAAGAATAATATTTTTTACCTAATATACCCTCAATTAATTATTTTGAAAAAGGTAGAATTTCTTGAAAATCTTAAGTTTTTAATTCATTCACTTCATAATTAATAAAGATAAAATGATAAACTCATTATGTTAATAACTTTTTTAAATAAGTGTGTTAATTAAAAAATTGACAAAATATTAGGGACAAGGGAGTAACAAAATGGTTTAAAACTATTTTAACATTTAAAAAAACAAACTTAAAATAAAAATAAGCTAATACAAACCGGGTGGCATTTTCTCATGTTTTGTAAACCCGCTCCGCTATCCGTATGTCGCTGCCCTCTTCTATAAATTCCCAAATTCAAAGTGTTCACGAGAAGTTTCATCAAATTCTCTCAAAATCAAACTAATTCCATACCAGATCTGTTGTCGCTCCGATCTTCCAACTTGCTGGAATGCCGGTGAACTTGACGGCTAACGCGATCTCGGTGATCAACGCCGGTGACGTGAACTCAAAGCCAGTGGTTCAGGTATTGGACATCAAGTTAATCGGCACCACACAGGAACGGTACCGACTCACACTCTCCGATTCTGAGTCCACTCAGCAGGCTATGCTAGCTACTCAGCTCAATGACCGAGTCAAAACTGGCCGTGTTCGTAAAACCTCCGTCATTCAGTTGATTGAATACATCTGTAGCACTGTTCAAAATCGAAAGTATGAATTTATTATTTTCTTCCAGCTTCAATTATGAAACTCTATGTATAGTATAGTATATGTGATTACATTTGCTTCTACTTTTGATTGCATGTAAAACTTGCAATATTTGCTTTATATTATGTCTTCTTATTTTACAAGGTCTTTCAATGTAAAATTGATAGATTTCGCTTTGTTTTTGTTGTTCGAAAATTTTATTAGAATGATGATGCCCTGGTAGAGAATTACTCCTTAATTATTTGGATGGTAAAAAAAACACTTATAGACATTCGTTATGTTTTCTCCCATTTCCATTTTGGCACATTTGTGTTTCTCATTCATACACTAGTCATTTCGATTGTAACTTTGATAGATTTGGCTTGGATTTTGTTGTTTTGACCTTTAAATTGAATGTTGATGTCATCGTAGAGAATTATGGCTTACTCATTTTAATGAGTACTTTTATGCAAAATACAGTACATATATAAAACTTCATTGTGTTTTCTCTAATTTTTCTTATATGTGCCTTTGCGTTATCATCCCTTTACAAGTCATTCCGAACATAAAGATAGATCTGGCTTTGATTTTGTTGTTTAAGCTAACGTTACAATTGATCCATCGAAGGAATTTATTTTTGTAATTGGTTCAATGTCCGAGAGTTATTCCATATAATTTGAGTATGCAGTGCAACATAACAAAACACAAGTTTCTTGTAAATATTTGTTTCATTTCTGGTTGGTCGTAATTTCTAAATGGTTTCTACATAGACTAGGGATTGTGTTGGACACATGAAACAGTTTTCCCTGTGGAAATTGCTGCACTGCCAAAGTTGTGTCATCTTTGCCTTGGTGTCATCTTGAGTTGGGTGCTGAAAATAGTTTCCCATAGATTAGAAGAATATGAAATTTCTGTGCATAAGGTACTGTATTAGGGGATTAAGCAAGTGTCTGATTTGTATTATAAGAGAGTAATATCTTATTTTTCCCTAGCAATCTGGATTATACTTTTGATTGGAACTTGGGCTGAGTTTTCATCTTGTTTTCCTTGCAGAATCATTGTTGTCCTTAACATGGAAACTATTATACCAGAATGTGAAATAATTGGGAACCCGAAAGTGATTGTAGAATCTAATTTAGGAGCTCAGAAAACTACATCTAATGGAGCTTCTGGGTCTGCAAACTTGCGTAACAATGGTAACTTGAGTGCTCAAAGATCTGCCCAAGCAAGCTTTGCTAACATTAAAAATTTGAGTGCCCAAAATTCAGGTAATAGCATGCAGAACTATCCACCTGCAATTCAACCTGCATATCAACCTCCTCCAAATTACAAAAGCCATGGGGCAATCATGAAGAATGAAGCACCCGCCTGCATTATTCCAATTGCAGCATTGAATCCCTATCAGGGTCGGTGGGCTATTAAGGCTAGAGTGACTGCAAAGGGGGATTTACGTCGCTATAATAATTCTAGAGGAGATGGCAAGGTCTTCTCCTTTGATCTCCTTGACTCTGATGGGGGTGAAATACGTGTGACTTGTTTTAATGCTGTTGTTGATCGCTTTTATGACAAAATTGAAGCTGGAAAAGTGTACATGATATCAAAAGGCAGCTTGAAACCTGCTCAGAAGAACTTCAACCATCTGAAGAATGAATGGGAAATATTTTTGGAGACAACTTCAACTGTAGATCTCTGTCCAGATGAAGATGCCTCTATACCAAGACAGCAGTTCTCATTTAGACCTATTTGTGAAATTGAAAGTGCAGAAAACAATTCAATCATAGATGTGATTGGAATTGTGACAGCAGTCAATCCTTCTGTTCCTATTCTGAGAAAGAATGGAATGGAAACTCAAAGAAGAATCTTGAATCTAAAGGATCAGTCTGGCCGAAGTATTGAGCTGACCTTATGGGGAGATTTCTGTAATAGGGAAGGTCAAAACCTGCAAGAACTGGCAGAAGCTGGGTTTTCCCCTGTTTTAGCTGTTAAAGCTGCAAAAGTTAGTGACTTCACAGGGAAATCCATTGGAACCATTTCTTCCACGCAACTGTTCATAAATCCAGATTCCGCAGAGGCTCAGACTCTAAGAGAGTGGTTTGATCAGGGGGGGAAAGACATTGCTTCTCAATCTATATCTAGGGACAACATGCCTGTAGGATCAAAAATTGAGACACGTAAGACTGTCTTTCAGATCAAAGATGAAGGGCTTGGTAGGTCAGAAAAACCAGACTGGGTTACAGTTAAGGCAACCATAACATTCATCAAAACTGACACTTTCTGTTATACTGCTTGCCCTTTGATGATTGGAGACAGACAATGTAATAAGAAAGTTACCAGATCAGGAAACTCCAGATGGCAATGTGATAGGTGTAATCAAGAGTTTGAGGAATGTGATTACAGATACCTTCTTCAAGCTCAAATTCAAGATCATAGTGGGTTGACATGGGTGACAACTTTTCAGGAATCTGGCGAAGAGATTTTAGGCTGTCCTGCGAAGGAGCTGTACATGATGAAATATGAACAGGCTGATGATACCAGATTTTCTGAAATTATTAGAAACTGTCTCTTCACACAATTTCTGTTCCGGCTAAAAATCAAAGAGGAATTTTATGGTGATGAGCAGAGGGTGAAAATTACAGTTGTCAAGGCAGAGAAAGTGAACCATTCTGCAGAGAGCAGATATCTCATTGATTTAATTTCAAAATTCCGTCTTTCTTGAACAAAGGAAGCCATGATAATAGATTCTTATTGTGTCCATCTTTAGGCAATCCATTGTCCCTCTTTTCAAAGAGATTTAGGTAGAAAGTCAATTGATTTAGTAGGGTGATTATTCTTTTCATTGCCATAGAAAGGTATATTACTTGCATTCTTGGTTAGAAATCCCACTTACTGGTCTAATGTAGCTTTAGTATCCATTTCATTTGGAAGGAAGACGGTCTCACCCCTTCCTGTGAGTTGAATTTGCAGTACTATTCATTAGCTTCATCTACAAGGACAGTCTTTTTTTATTGATTTAGTGAATCTCTCACCATACCCTCCACCCCCAAAATTCATCCTCCCGTCCAACAGCGGTGTTACTCACTTTTGCTTTCTTGTGAGTTGTAAGTGAATTCTCAACTTGGATGGAATAATCTTTCAAGTGTTCTTATTTTAGATGTATGAAATGGAATTGTTTTTCAATTGTTCTTATTTTATAATATAAAATTTGGATTCCGAGTTGGGAGAAGGAAGCTCATCTTTACGTCTGTTGGGAGACATTATCAGGCATGTTAATATTTGCATTTGCTGGATTTTTTCAGCTATTATGATAAACGCAGCTTGCCTCTTCATGAGTAAACAAGTCATCCACAGGTTTATGAGTCTTAGCTATTGCTATGGCGCAACTGTTAGTTACATGTTTCCTTAGATAGGTGATGCGAAGAAATAAGCTAAAATAAAGAAATCTGAGCTAAGAAATGATAGTTATGTAAACATTTTATTGATCTTGACCGGAAACATGAGATAGATACAAGAAGAGAGTTGAGAATAATGCTTGTTAAGTCCGCTTGACAGGATCAAAATTGGAAACACCAATTATAGCACCAAGAATTGCGGCAAGCACAACTCCACCTGCAGAAATGCTGAGCAAAAAGTTCTTGAGGGACGGTGAAACACCCTCAGCTGCTTCGGCTACGTCGGGAATGACCATGGAAGCAGTGAGTGCAGCTGCTGTCAATCCTGTCAAAGCTTTCTCCTTAAGGGAAGCATTCACTTGAAACTTTGCTACTGGTTTTGATGCTGAAGTTGTCTTTGAGGGCCTTAATGGCAATGGCTTCAAGAAAGCCTCAAATCTTGGTTGTCTCTTGTGACTTGTGTAAGTCAGTGGCATTGCCATGGAAACTGCACAAGTAGAAGCCATAATTTGCCTGTCTTGTTAGGTCTGTGTTGAATGAAAGTGTGGTTCTCTATTGTTAATTGGTGAGTAGTTTTGAGAGGAAAAAGATTGAGATGATCCATAAAGGCTTTTCTATGAGAGGTGGAAAATGGATCAATTGCTACCACCTAATCTGCTTATGTGGCTCATTCTACTTGGCTCTCATGGATAAGGTTATCTCATATTCTGATTGCAACTGTTAAATAGCTTTTACCTGAGGGAAAACCCAAACTGCGCTTACTACATTGGAATTCTTTGGATATATTATATAAAAGGGAAAAGATTCAATTATGCCATCCAACTTTCAGAAAAGATTTATTTTTGTCATTTGTTAAAAGTTCAGCTCATTTATGTCATTGTTGTTAAATAAAAGGTTCATCCATTTCTTTTTCTTAACTCCGGTTTTACAAATTCACATTTTACACCCCAAACAAGGTTTAACACTTTTCAATTGAAGTTTTTGGATCAAATGTAGAAATTATTTGTCTTGCAATGCCTGATGCTCTAATAATTGCAATAGTTTCTGCCTCCATATTAGTCTTAATCCCCAGTCGCTCCGCCTCCGCATATACAATATCACCTATGTCATTCCTTAGACAGAAAGCATAGGCACTTTCCCCAGGATCCCCCCTGCTAACTCCATCTGTATTGCATTTTAATGCACCTCTATAAGGTTTCCTCCAGCTCACTATACAATAATGCAATCTGGGTTTGTACTCCCTAAGTACTCTGACTATCTCCCCCCATTCTCTAGGAACTTTAATCCATGGATATTTCATTTTTATTAGCTGAACAATAGTGTTACACACTGATTCTTCAACTTAAAAAAAGGGATAAGGGTCTGAAAAATATCCCAACTTTAGTCGGATTTGCTGTTGCGATACTAAACTTTCATAAGGACCTATTACCTCCTTAGACTATTTAATACCGTATTTTTTACCCCTTGAACTATTTAATAGTGTATTTTAAAGGTATATATGTGCCAATGTGGACACATTACTATTTATAATTTTGCATTATTTTTTATGTCCATATGGGCAAATATATATGTTTAAAATACGGTATTAAATAGTCTAGGGAGGTAATAGGTATTCATGAAAGTTTAGTATCGCAACAGCAAATCCGACCAAAGTTGGAGTATTTTTCAGACCCTTATCCCTTAAAAAAACTGATATCCATACCATGTCTTCTTGCATTTCTCCATTTCCACAATTCCCATATTATAATGCTTGGTATTACTTGGAACACGAATTTCACTTTGATAGGAGTGTTAGCTTCCCACCATTCTGTTATCATTTGTTTCAAATTTCCTTGCTGTTGAATACCTACACATGAAGCAAACTTCCTCCATAGCTTTTGGGCTATGGAAGTTGTTAGAAAAAGATGTTGTGTATTCTCCTCTTCAAAAACATCACAACAATAACATCTCGAGGCTATAGCAATTCCCATCCTTTTAAGATTTTCCTCCGTTGCAATTCTGCCCCTCCAAATCCTCCATAGTAGAAAACTCATCTTAAAAGGTATTTGCTTGCCCCATAAATTATTCCTCCATTCCTCCTTTTCCTTTATACGTCTCAGCAGTTCAAATGTTGATTTAACTGTAAATTCCCCATTTGTATTTCCCATCCACCAAGGTTTATCCACCTCCTCCACTAGACGTGGATGAATGAATTCAATAATATACTCCATCATTCCTTCTGATATTAAATGTCCCAGCTTTTGAACATTCCACTCCCTATTTGTGATGAAATTTTTCACCTCTATTTCATCCTCCCCGACTCTATGGTCCTCTAAAAAATATAAAGCTTCTTGCTTTGTCCAATTATCAAACCAAAAACTCATTTCTCCCGATTTGAGTTGCCACCAAATGTTGTGGTCAACTTCTTCCCTTTACTCGACCATTCTTTTCCAAGCATGAAAAGCCCCTCTACTCGTGGCCAATATCGGATGCTGTTTCTTACAATATTTCACCCACATATATGTACTCCACAAAGAAGTAGAGGTTTTGAAATTCCACCATAACTTACTATATAGTGCTTTCGATACATCATATAACGATCTCACACCTATTCCCCCTTCTGCTTTAAGATAACATAATTCTTTCCAAGCTACCCAATGTTTTCCTTTATTTCCTCCTGCCTTACTCTAAAAAAAGCTTGCAAACAACTATGTAATTGAGTCACGACTCTTTTTGTCGGATTCATAGCTGAAAGAAGGTACATTGGCATTGACAGTAATATACTAGTAATGAGAATTACTTTCCCCCCATATGATAGCCATTTATTCTGCCAGGATAAGAGCCTCTTTTGTATTTTCCTCAACAATTCTTCATAATATACATTCTTCTTTTTGCCATAGAACACCGGGCACCCCAAATATGTGAAAGGGAAATTTCCTTGTCTAATCCCTGTAATTCTCCTTACTCTCATTGCTACCATCAGGGGTGTATTATCATGAAGATAAAAAAAACTCTTATTGAGTTTTATCAGCTCATATTCTCTTGGTATCCCCATTATCTTCTTAATAGACTCCTTCTCTCTCGAACAAAATAATATGATGTCATCCGCATACGATAAATGGTTTATTGGTGGGCTCCATTTAGGCATGCCATATCCTTTAAAATCTTTATCTTCGTGGAGTTTATTTAAACCCCTCGCTAATACCTCCGCTGCAATGGTAAACAAAGTAGGAGATAACAGATCCCCTTGCTTTAATCCCCTTGATGATTTAAAGAAACCATATGGCTGCCCATTCACTAAAATTGAGTACCAATTATTAGATACCAGTCTCCAAACCATATCAATGATCAGTTCTGAGAAACCAAATCTCCTTAATACTTTGGTTTAAAAAACCATGACACCCTATCATATGCTTTGGCCATGTCAAGCTTCACGACCACGTTTTGAAACTTTTTTCTTATGTTAATGTCCCGTATTATCTCATGGGCTAACAAAACATTCTCCATTATACTCCTGCCTTTCACAAAGCCAGACTGATTCCGAGATATAAGACTTGGTAACAATTTTGATATTCTTTGGTGAATCAATCTTGAAATAATTTTGTTAACAAAAGTACTAAGACTTACTGGTCTCAAATCAACAAAGCTCATTGGCTTCTCCTTTTTAGCAACACCACCACATTCGTATGCATGATAAATTTAGGAAATTCATGCCCGCAAAAGAAAGTCCTTACCATCCCTGTGGTATCTTCCCCCACTATTTCCCAACAGCTCTGGAAAAATTCCCCTGAAAATCCATCCGGGCCACTTGTGCTATCCCCATTAAGCGCAAACATAACCTCTCTCACTTCCTCCATATTTGGCATTCTTCCCATCTCATCATTTTGTTCCTAAGTGATAATTTTCGGAATCAAATCAAGCATGCTATCATCAACACTTGTGTTTGTTTCCGTAAATTGATCTTCAAAAAATGACACTACCTCCATTCCAATATTCTCATTCCCATTCACCGTATCCCCTTGAGCTGTAGTGATTTTAGAGATAAACAATTTTCTTCTTCTTTCTTTCACATAATTGTGAAAAAACCTTGTATTTCTGTCTCCATCTTTGAACCATCTCATTCCTAACTTCTATCTCCAAAATTCCTCCTCCATACACATGTACTTTTTCAATTCTACTTCAGTTTGGTTTAATTCCTATCTATTTCGAGGTGATGGATTGATCTCCAGTTGCATCTCTTTCATTCGAATTTCCTCCTCCAGCATCTGAACTTGCCGAAAAATGTCCCCAAATGTCTCTTTACTCCAACATGTCAAAGCTTGTTTAACCTTTTTAATCTTTGCCTGAAATTCCAAGAACGGTGAACCTTTAAATTCCACCTTCCAATTCTCCTCCACTACCTTCTTAAATTTTGGATGTTTTGTCCAAAAGTTAAGAAACTTAAACGGCCGAGTTATGGATTCCTCCTCCGAGTTACATATCAAATGTAAAGGCGCATGATCTGATCCTTGCCTTATCAAGTGTTGTACTTTGCTGCTAGGATAAAGTTGTTCAAATTCCTGATTACATAGAACCCTATCCAACTTTTTGAAAATACAGTCTCCTTTTACCCTGCCATTCCACCAGGTGAATTTACTCCCCGTAGCTCTAACCTTTGACAATGCACAATTATTAATACACTGTTGGAAATCCATCGCTTCATAGGTTGTTAACTCTCTGCCCCCTTGCTTCTCTTCTTCATTCAGAATAACATTAAAATCTCCTCCAGCAAGCCATGGATGATTTTTTCCGGCTAACTCCTCTAGCTCCTCCAACAACTCTAATCTCTCCAAAGCATTGCACCTCGCATAAACTGCTATAACCATGAACTGAACATTTCCAGCTTCAAACCTCATGGAAAGATGTTGAACAATATCTCTTACCACCTCCCATATCCAATCATCATCCCAGAATATCCATAGCTTGGCTGAACACTTACAAAAAGCATTTTGTAATCCCAATCTTCTTTTATATTGTTCTAACTCTCGTGGCTCTTGAAAAGGTTCCAACAAAGCTATATATTTGTACCGGTGTATCCTGTTTAGATCTATCATTCTATCGAAGGCCTTGTGAGACCTAACCGACCTAATATTCCAAAATAATGCTTTCCCAATCATTGAGAAACTCCTCCAGAAGTATCCTTATTGCTCCTTGTTTTAACTTGAAGAGGGAGGTATGGTACAATCTTTTTTAACTCCGCTCTTCAAATTATTTATTTGTCTTGGTGAAAGATCTCCATCCCTTGCTATTGTATCAATATTTGCATTCACTGCCCCATCCTCTTTTGTGTCTCCTCTATGCTGTATTTCCTCATTCGAATGCTCTTGCAAATCATTTATCCCCTCTTCAAAGAAACTGGAACTTCCTTTATTCTCCATTCTTTCTGGTACACCTCCTCCTATGTTCCCCACTTTACTGCCCTTGTCCTCACTTTCCACTTGTTCATTGTTTGCCTTATCTACTGTTAGAGAAGTATCTAAGGCCTCAACTTCATTAACTGTATCTCCTTTTCTCGACCCCGACTGATCTCTTTTCTTTTTAATGCCACAACTCTCTTCAATCTTCTCTTTTTCTCTAAAAGCTTCCTCCACCCATTTTTTTGTTGAACCAACCTCGTTCCCTACATTGTTGTCCCTATAACCCTTCCTTGTGTAGGCTCATCATCATCTAAACCTTCCCAAAGCGTCAAACTGATTCCCCGTGATCCCATCCTCCTTCTCCTTTTGACTTTGTTTTGGATTCCACACCTGTAAAACTTTATTTTGTCCCATCTTCCTTTCCCAACCACCCTTTTTCTTTTTTTTGTTCCTTGAATATATCCTCATCTATGTTTTGTACTATTTCCCTTCTCTCCACAAGATGCTCTTCCGGTCTTTTATTGTCCTTATCCCCCTTACCTTTAGCACAGTCTGCAACATCATTCCCTTCCTTCTTTGGATATAACTCTGATAACATTCTTGTTCATCATGTCCTTGAATACAACAATTTTTACAATATTTTGGGACATAATCATATTTAATACGGATCCATTTCTCCATAACTTCCCCAAATTGTTTTCTTACACCCACATTAATTCTCTTAGAAAATTCACCTAATAGATCCACCTCCACTTCTACCCTTGCACAACTAGGCCTAGTTTGATTCTTCATAGCTAGATCGACCTGTAATGGTTTCCCCACCGCAGCTGCCAACGAGAAAACATCTTCCTTAATGAAAAAGTTTGGTGGTAATGCTGGAAAAGATATCTAAGCAATCGCCCTTGAAGTTTCCTTTTCCAGATCAAACATTGGATCCCATTTCAAAGTTTGCATTGGGTAGGACCATCCCCGATGTGTTAAATGATAAGCAGGTTTGGATAGAAGACTCACATAATCTTCCAAACATGAGGCCCTAATGAGTACATGCCAATTGCTTAATAATCCAATCTTACATCCCCCCTTATTTCACACTGTTTTGGAATCAATTTTCTTAATTCCTGAGTCTTCGGTCAACCATACGAGAATTTGCCAATGACTGCAAATTCCAAATTCTTCTTAAATTCAGTACTACCAACACTCATCAAAATGGTCTCGTAGTACGAGCGGGTTTTATATGGTTCACCCGGAAAATATAATCTGTTAATCAGATAGCATTGGAATATCTTCCATGGTTCGTCTTTCCTCTGAATTTCAGAATTTTCTAAAAGAAATATCATTTCTTTCTTTGCTACCCTTTCATATGATTTGATATCATCAATATCGTCTTTAGCAATGGATACAAAGGTATCACCTTGTTTTTGGGACAGATAGACCCGTAATTTTGTATATAATGGACTATCTTCCGAAATATCTTCCATATGTACGGACGATGATACCGTATTTTGAGATAATTTCGAGTTTATCAAGCTCATTTTTCCTCGCTGTAGAATTGGGAAGTTTGAAGAGGATCTGTATGACGATCCTGAAGATGATCCGAAGGATTATCTTCCCCTTCCACAAGGGTTATTTCCCTTGCCTCTACCCTTGGTTACCCATGGAGGGTCCATTCTTCAAACAAAACATTTTGTTTTAATCCTCAAGGAGATCATAAGTATCATAATAATTCTGATAATAACAAAGCCTAGGAACTTTCACGGTAAATATGAGATTGATGTGAAGTATTTCGGCATAGCTATATCCTCTTGATCATGGATCTAGGAGATACTAGTGGTAAATATGAGAATTATGTGAAGTATTTCGGCATAGATATATCCTCTTGATCATGGATCTAGGAGATACTAGTACTAAAAGTACTTGTTTGGAAGAGGTAGATATACCTCAAAATCTTGATTTGTTAAATAAATGGACTATTCCGAAAGTTGATATTAAAACCATATATGATTATGGTTGGTTCGATAAAATCTCTAATAAAAAGTTTATAAAAACTACTGAGCAATCTCTGGCGTTAAACTCGTCTGAACAGACTATCTGTTTATTAAATAAATGTGATATTGATTTATATAAATCTCAATATAAGTTTTTGCATATAGGTTTGGTTCAAATTGCTTTTAAGCCTCTAACTCTTAAAGCGTTACCCGAGACATTTCTTGCTACCCTCCGCGATGCAAGAAATTTAAATTTTCGTCAATCTTTGATGGGTTCGATTGAATCCACTGTAGCTTATGGCCAGTCTATTTCAATACTGAGCCTAATCTGCAGTTATCTTTGATTGATATTAATATTTTAGATGCCTTAACTTTAAATGTTAAAATGCATGGTTATAATTATGCACCAGGTTCTAAACTAATTTGTTTATCTTATAGGATCTATTATAAATTGCTTGCTATGTTAAACCCTAGATGTAAGTTATATGATACATCTGATCAAACTATTTTGGTAGAAACAAATTTTGCTAGATCTAAGGTCACTAGTAGAAGACCTATAAAATGGGAAGAAATTAATTTTCCTACCACTTGGACTTTGGATTCGGTTATACCTCCGGCTCAAATGACCAATGTTGTCACTAATTCTGAATATTCTCATATTACTCAAAATTCAGATGGAAAGATTTGTATTCAGTTTGATAGGCCTGTAATTCTGCATTTAATGGACTATATTTCGGAATATCTTCCAAATGTACGGACGATGATGCCGTATTTTGAGATAATTTCGAGCTTATCAGGCTCATTTTTCCTCGCTGTAGAACTGGGAAGTTTGAAGAGGATCCGTATGACGATCCTGAAGTTGATCCGGGGGATGATTTTCCCCTTCCACGCGGGTTATTTCCCTTGCCTCTACCCTTGGTTACCCAAGGAGGGTCCATTCTGCAAACAAAACATTTTGTTTTAATAATCAAGGAGATCATAAGCATCATAATAATTTTGATAATAATAATTCACGCCGTCAAAATCGACGATTTCTTCAATATTATGAACGGTGAATATATCTATCACCGTGCCATCTATAATCTTCCATAGGATAAGTTCCTGTACATCCCGGTTGAGCGAAATTACTTTCAATATGGTAACTAGAGTTTTATCAGTGAAGAAAGGGGTCAAAAAACTCATTGTTAAGAAGATAGATATTCTCTTGATAAGAAATCTGGAAGAGAGTTATCACTTCCCTTTTTATAATGTATTTCGAAATCAAATGGGGCTAACTGTGCCTGCCACCTGGCGAATATTAATTTAGAAGTATCATGTTTGAAATCTTTATCAAACATATATTTTACCGATTGCGCATATGTTTTTATTAGAAGCTTTTGATTGTATAAGTCATCTTGGAATTTCAGTACGCACTTAATGATGGTTAACATTTCATGAGCTATCATAGCATATTTTTTCTGAGCATCGCTCAATTTTCTGGAATGAAATCGAATCAGATATTCAGTTTTATCATGAGGATTGATTTGTTTTAATATTCCTCCATAGCCAATGTTAGACACATCTGTCTCTACAATCTTCTGCCAAGATGGGTTAGCAAGAGTTAGACAAGGCAAAGATTTAACACGAAGTTTAATAATTTTTACCAGGTATGATCCTTTTTAAGCCTATCATACAAAGGATCTAAATCACGAGATAAATTTTTGTAAAAGGGGGAAATATAATTTAAACTCCCCAAAAACCTTTGTAACTGCGTCCTGCCTGTAATAACATTAGGAAATTTTGAAGCAAAATCAATTGATCGTTGTCCTAGGCGAGATATGCTGCTATTATTATTATTATTATTATTATTATTATTATTATTATTATTATTATTATTAATAATAATAATAATAATAATGCTAATAGAAAGCATTCATGGTTTATAAAGATTTGTTCTAATATTTTTACACAGCCAATCCCAAATTGGTTTTGTAAATTGTGGACTTTATATGGTCCTTCAATAAAGATTCTACCTGAACAATACAAAATTCTATATTCAGAATGGAAAGACATATCCCCCAAGCTTATAAACATGGAACAAGATAATATCTTCTTCGAGGGAATGTCTGTAATGTACTTTTTTATAGAATTTTCTATTCCATGGAATGTAGAAGTTAATAATATTTCTGAAGGATTCCCATGCCTACAGTGAAATTTTTATACAAAGTTTTGGAGTAAGTTAATTAACAAGGATCTTGAAGGCAAGGTTCATGGCCAGGAAATTCTGGATTTAATAAATAACTCAATTAATAAATATCATGTCCAAGAAATATCAAAGCCACAAGAAGATATTCTTAGTCCGTTTAAACAAATTGCACGAAAACTTCACATGAAGAAAGGCGTGATATCCAGATCAGAGGCTATAGCCTTGTACATGGAGTAAGTCAAGAAAGACTTAATAAAGAATCTTAATATAGATATCGGAGATGATATTTCCATGACATCAGCATGTCACACCAACGATGAAACGTGTATGGCTGGAGAAGCATAGAGTGATCATAGCACCGAAGAAATTGATATTGATGCTCTTTTCAAAAAATTTCAAGAGCAAGTGGAGGAATCCTCCGATAAAGCCACCTGCAAAGGCAAGGGAAAAACGTGAATGAAGACCCCACAAAATTCAATGAAATGGGTAATACGCCAAACTACTTTAACAAAGGAATCATCTTTAATAAAGATAAGTGGGTGTCGAAAGTAGTGTCGGCCATATGTTATAATAAAGAAGGCCACGCCTGTTTGTCGGCCTTATCTCTTTGTTATTGGTCATTGTAAAGATTGTGGGCCATCTTTTTTATTCGTTTTTTTATTTTCCTCCCTCTATATAAGAGGATGTAAGTTTTAGTTAAGAGGTAGGTTTTAGAAACCCCCCTCTCTCTCTCTGAATATCTCTCTCCCTTGTAATATTTCATTTTGTAAGTTTTGATAAGTTTGAATAAAAAGTTGTTCAATTAGGTGTGTACATCGGCTGGTTTGGAGCTCGACTCCAGGTACTGTCCCCTTTTGTTTTCATTACCTCTTATGTATTTAGCCTAAATGATAGGCTAAACTTCTTGTGTTGAACTATATCATACTAAGTTACTATTAGTAGATGGCATTTGTGTCTATTATTAAGGCAGTCGAAGAGATCCGTTGGATTACCCGTTGGATTACCCGTTGGATTATCCCGTGCATGAAGGCGGACCCTGATAGTAGAAGCTTCCAATAACTGTTGCCAGGATTACTTACGTCTGTAAAAGTTCCTTAAGTATACTTGATCGATCCGTTAATCACTTGGTATCAGAGCCATGGACTTTTAGTAAATATATGTGATATAGCTCAACACATTGTTTATTTATGAATATCATAAAAGGAAGATCTACTGTTAAAAACAGTAGAAAAGAGGAATATGATATACCGTAGCACCTAGATCTACTTAATAAGTGGACTATTCCTAAGGTACCTCCGAGAATCATATACCAGATGGGAACTTTTGAGAAACTTGGTCTCAAACAGGTGGTCAAAACCACAGAGGAAACCATTACTATTGAAAGCGATCATCAGACTTTTAGATTATTATCTGAAAATGATTTGGCCCCTTATAGGGATATTTACCGCTTTATGCATATTGGTTTAGTACAAGTGGCATTTAAGCCCCTTACCTTGCGTGGTCTACCGGAAAGTTTTATAGCAGCTTTAAGAGATGGTAGAAATCATAAATGGAAAAAGTCCCTTATAGGAACTATTCAAACTAGTCTAGCTTATGGACCAGTTTACTTTAATGCTTATCCTAATTTGCAGATATCTTTGCAAGATGAGAATTCTTCAAGTTCTCTTATGTTAAATATTAAGCTTCATGGTTATGATTATATGCCTGACATTGAAGTTGTTTGTATTTGCTATAGAATTTATCATAAACTTTTGCATACTTTAAATCCTATGTGCAAAGTCATTGATTTCAAAAATGAGACTATTCTTATAGAAACTAATTTTTGTAAATCTAAGGTTGTTACACGAAGACCTATCAGGTGGGAAGAAATTGATTTCCCACAAGAGTGGGTTATTGAGGGTGCTACCCAACCTAAGAATAATAGTAATGACGAAATTTCATAAATTGAACAGTTGAATGATGGGACTGTTAAAATCAGATTTTCTGATCCTATTGGTATTAATAATCAAAGCATGTCTTCTAGAATTAGTAGATCTAACGCATCTACTTCTCAAATTAGAGAAAATTATAGATGTGATAATGTAAAAATTGATAGAAATAATATTGCTAGACCTATTCCTAAGCCCAACTCAGATTTAGATATAACTGAATCTGAAATGAATTTCCCAGATGGGTTATCAACATAAACTGTTTCTATGATGTCTGACAAACCTATTGATTTTAGTCCGGGATCATCGGCAAGAGAAAATATTTCTAAAGAATTTCAGAAATCTAGATGGAAACCTTTCCGAAAATGGTTCTTCATGAATTTTAATAAAAAAGAACAAATGAGTTTTCAAGAAGAATTTTATAAAAACCTTATTGAATCAAGAAAAAATGTTTTAATCGCTTGTCCCTTGGTTTATGAGTAAGCATGTTTATAATTATATCTCTATGATAGAAAGAGATTTCACTTTAAGTAAAGGAGAAATCACTAAATCAATTTTTCCCCATTACAATCTTTTCAAATTAATAAATATAATAAGACTGTGCATTTTAATGCCTTTTCAAAACTATTTGATGATAATACTGCCTTACTTACTACTCAGCATATTAATGTTATGATTAAGCGGCATAACTATACAAATATTTATATGAGTATGTTAGCCGATCATATTGTTTCTTTTCATGATAAAGTTGATAAACTTTTATCATAGCTCCGTCATGATTCCAAAGGTAAGGATAAAGTTGCTCAACCTAGCATCCAACCACCTCCAGAGATTGGGGATTTTAAGTTAAAATATTTCTCAGATCTAGAGAGTTTCTTGGAAAAAACTTTCAAAGGTAATAACCTAAAACCCCTAAAGGTTAATAACCTTCCAGAATGAGATAGTAGTCATAATATGGAGTTTACTGATGAGATTAATAAAATCTCAGAAAAGTATGCTAGAAAACCAGTTCAAAGGATTTACTACTATCCTAGACTTACTCCCCAAGATGTCTTGCTAGAAGAGCATGAACATATTATAACTAATAGTTATAATGGGAAAGAAATCTATGAATGGAACATAGATGGGTATACAAATAGACATATCTATACAACCGTACATAGAATGCTCATGTACAATACTATCTGTAAAATGAACAAAAATAGTGATAAAACTATTGCTGATATGATAACAACAGGATTTACTGGCCAATTAAAGGGTTGGTGGGATAATTATCTCAATCAGGAGCAAAGAGATAAAATCCTCTTAGCAGTCAAACAAGAAGATCAAGGATTGACTCAAAACGTTGTTTATACTTTGGTTCTTAATATTATAGAACATTTTTCAAGAAGATGGTCTGATAATAGCGAAACCATCAGGACCTTCCTCTAGAATCTCAGGTGTAAGACTCTTATGTCATTCAGGTTAATTCTATAAGTATGTCTTTCTCCGTAGAGTCATGGAACTACCAGAGTGTAATAGCACTCATTGGAAATCTAAATTTATTGATGGATTGCCGGCTCTTTTTGCTGAAAGAGTTAGAAAAATCGTAAGAGGAGATGGACATAGCATCAATTATGATGACTATACATATGGGAAACTAATAAGAGTGTGCGTACAGGAAGGACTTTCCTTATGCAATGAAATCAAGTTGAATCAACAGATTAAAAGGCATCGTCTTAATGAAAGACAACAATTGGAAGAGTTTTGTGAACAATTTGCTCTTGATATTCCCAAACCTATATTCCCAAACCTGCTTCCAAAGATAGAAAGGAGAAGCAGAAAGAGAAGCATTCTTCCAAAAATAGTCTTCCAAGAAAGATTATAAAGAATGGAAAAAGGAGAGGATTGAAAGAAAAGAAAGAAGGGCTAAAGGAAGGAAAAGCGAGAAAAGATTTTATAAATCTAAACGCAAATATGACAAGTCAGATACTTGCCACAAATGTGGGAGATTTGGTCATTATGCAAGAGATTGCAGAGTCAAGGAAAAAATAAAAAGCCTTGACATAGAGGATAATCTTAAAGATTCTCTTTATAAGATAATGCTTAACTCTGATTCAGGGAAATCAGATTCAGGATATAGTAGCCAGGAAGAATCCTCTACAAGTGAAGATCTCGAAGCTCTTCACCAAGAAGATTATATGTCTTTAGAAGAAGATTTCTTACCTTGCCAACAAGGATTAGAATGTGACAAGGAGGGTGAAGAAGAATATTATCTATATAAGATCTATTCCCAGTTTAAGGAACTGAGTATCAATGTCATTGATAATGACAAGATCATAGAACTCTTACAAATGGTAAAGGATCCAGAAATAAGAGCACATATTATTGATAAGATCAGTAATACGACATCTACTTCTAAGAATCATATTACTGAGGAAATTCCAACCAAAGATGGTTCATATACCATGGCGGAAGTAAAAAATCTTCTTCTAGAAAAGAGGAAACTTATAAGTTATCCTACTACGATCAATGATCTAAAACAAGAGATTAATAATCTCAAAGAAGACATTCAGCACCTCACAGAAAAAAATGTCATCATCGAAGTCCGACTTGATAGTTTCGAGACTCGAAAGAATTTGAGTAATAACTTAGCTTCTTCTTCATCATATGAAGGAGAAAGTAATAACTTAGATTTTCTCAAAAGCCTCAATTTTGGTAATACCAAAGGTGATTTTTTACAAAGTTTAAAAGTTTTTACTTCTCAAAAGTTTTATACGAAAATTACTCTTCTTATAGATTACAATTATAAGAAAGAATGTATTGCTCTCATTGATAGTGCAGCTGATTTAAATTGCATTCAAGAAGGACTTATCCCTTCAAGGTATTTTCATAAAACTACTCATAGCTTGAGATCTGCAAATGGTAGTAAGATGAATATTGAATTTAAATTGCCTAAAGCTTTTATTTATAATGGAAAAAATTGTATTCCTCAAAGCTTTGTTTTGGTAAAAGATATCACTAACCAAATTATTTTGGGTGTTCCTTTTATAAATGATATTTCCCCCCTTACTTATTGGGATAATGAAAAAATTATTGGTACATGGAATAATAAACCTTTTATACTTGAATTTATTACTAAACCTTTTACAAGGATGATCAATGAGTTAACCTCGAAAATTATCCTGAAAAATAATCAGATGAGTTTTCTAAAGGGTGAGATTAATAGTATTGAGATTGATAATATTCTGCAGAATCCTAAATTACAGGATAAGATTGCCATTTTACAAAATCAGTTCTCCCTTGATATATGTGGAGATCATCCAAATGCATTTTGGGATAGAAAGAAGCATGTGGTTGGCCTTCCATACAAGGATAAATTTATTGAGGATAATATTCCTAAAAAGGCAAGACCTTGCTAAATGAATTCTGAATATCTGGAGCTATGCAAAAAAGAGATTGAAACCTTGCTTTAGAAAGGCCTTATAAGGCATTCAAAATCTCCATGGTCTTGTACACCTTTCTATGTTAATAAACATGCTGAACAAGAAAGAGGTGCCCCCAGGTTGGTTAGCAATTATAAACCGCTTAATAAAGCATTACGATGGATCAGGTACCCTATTCCTAATAAGAAGGATTTGTTAGATAGGGTTTATGATGCTATCATATTTTCTAAATTTGATTTAAAATCAGGTTATTGGAAGATTCAAATAAATGAGTCTAATAGGTTCAAAATAGCTTTCAATGTCCCTATCGGTCAATTTGAATGGAACGTTATGCCTTTCGGTTTAAAGAACGCTCCATCAGAATTTCAAAAAATCATGAATGATATTTCATACCATACAGTAATTTCATTATAGTTTACATAGATGATATTCTTATATTTTCAAAAAAAATAAAACTCATTTCAAACATCTTGATTTATTCAAAAAGATTATCATCCAAAATGAGTTGGTTATATCTACTCCAAAGATGGCTTTTTTTCAAACAAAGGTCAAATTTTTGGGTCATTATATTGAGAAAGGGAATATTAGCCCCCTATTAATAGAAGTATTTAATTTGCTTCCAAATTTCCTGATGTTATTTCTAATAAGACGCAACTACAGAGGTTTCTTGGAAGCTTGAACTATGTTGCTCCATTTATAAAAGACTTAGCCATCGATACGGCCATTTCATATGACATGCTTAAGAACAATCCAAAAGCTTGGTCAAATGATCATACAGAAGTTGTTAACAAAATTAAGACCAAGGTTAAAAACCTTCCATGTCTTACTTTGGCGAACCCAGGTTGGGAGAAGACGGTAGAAACAGACGCGTCAGACTTAGGATATGGTGGTATCCTTACACAATATTGTCCGAATAATAAGAGACATTATATTGTCCAATTCTATTCTGGAAAATGGAACACTGCTCAGAAAAATTATGCTACTGTAGCCAAAGAAATTTTGGCTATAGTAAAAAGTGTTCTTAAATTTCAAGGAGATCTCTACAATCAGAAGTTTATCATAAAAACAAATTGCCAAGCGGAAAAATTTATGTTTAATAAAGATTGTAAACATGATGTTTCTAATCAGATGTTTGCAAGGTGGCAATCTTTATTAGCTCCATTTGATTTTGATATTCATTATAAAAAAGATTAAATTAATATTTGAACAGATAGCCATTGATATTTGTGCTGATCATCCTAGTGCTCTTTGGAATCGAAAAAAGCATATTGTTACTCTTCCATACGAAGATACTTTCTCTAAGGATGATATTCCTACAAAATCACGTCCTTGTCAAATGAATGCTGAATTGGTTGAATTCTGCAAGAAATAAATTGATAGTTTATTACAAAAGGGTTAGGTGAAACCTTCAAAATCTCCTTGGTCATGCACTGCATTTTATGTCAATAATGCAGCTAAAAAGGAACATGGAGTTCCCAGGCTGGTAATAAATTATAAGCCGTTAAACAAATATTTGAAATGGATTAGGTATCCTATTCCAAACAAAAAGGATTCGCTTCCAAAATTATACGACGCCAATATATTTTCTAAATTTGATTTAAAATCAGGTTATTGGCAGATTCAAATATTTAAAGAGCACTCTTATAGAACTGCCTTTAATGTTCCGTTTGGACAATACGAATGGAATGTTATGCCATTTGGTTTGAAAAACGCTCCTTCTGAATTCCAAAAAATTATGAATGATATTTTCAACCCATAGTTAGATTTTATGATTGTCTATATTGATGATATCTTAGTTTATTCAAAGACTCTTGAAATGCACATAAAACATTAAGACATTTTTAAGAAAATAGTTATACAAAACGGTTTGGTGATTTCTAAACCAAAAATGAGTTTATTTCAAACTGAAGTCAGATTTTTAGGACATCTTATTTGCCAGGGGAAGGTTACCCCAATTCAACGATCTATTGATTTTGCTTCAAAATTTCCTGATGTTATTACAGATAGGACACAACTGCAGAGATTCTTGGGAAGTTTAAATTATATTTCCCCTTTTTACAAGAATCTATCTCGTGATGTAGCCCTGTTATACAACAGGCTAAAGAAAAATCATAAAACTCTGTGGACTGATAGTCTCACCAATTTGGTAAAAACTATTAAACTTCATGTTAAATCTTTGCCGTGTTTAACTCTGGCTAACCCTGCTTGGCAAAAGATATTCGAGATCGATGCGTCTAATATAGGTTATGGAGGAATTCTAAAACAAATCAATCCTCATGATAAATCTGAGTATTTAATTCAATTTCATTCAGGAAAGTGGAGCGATGCTCAGAAAAAATATGCTACAGTGGCTCATGAAATGTTAACCATCGATAAATGTGTTTTAAAATTTTGAGATGATTTATATAATCAAAAGTTTCTTGTTAACACTGATGCTCAATCGGTTAAATATATGTTTGATAAAGATTTTAAGCATGATGCTTCCAAATTAATGTTTGCTAGATGGCAAGCACAACTAGCCCCTTTTGATTTTGAAATCCTTTATAAGAAGGGAAGTGAATACTCTCTCCCAGACTTCCTATCTAGAAAATATCTTCAAAATGAGTAACAGTATTAGCAACTCAGAAAATGGTGATATTCCCATCTCCCTTTTCTTTATAGAAAAAGGTGATGTTCCCATCTCCCTTTTCTTTACAGAAAAAATATTGATTACAATATTAAAAGTTCTTCCTCTCAATCGAGACATAAAAGAACTAATCTGCTGGAAAATTATAGATGAAATGGTGATGGACCTTTTCCTATCAATGGAAGAATCTAATACTTATTATGACGGTTATTGGGAATAAATCTCGATGTTTTGTTTGCAGGATAGAACCCCCTTGGGTAACTAAGGGTCGAGGAAAGGGAAATAACCCACGAGGAAGGGGAAGATACTCCCCAAGTTCATCAAGGTCCTCATACGAATCTTCATCCAACTCTCCGATTATACAGAAATGAGGAATGAGTTTATTTAATTTAAACTCAAAAGCTCAAGAAGCAACTTCATCGGTACATCTGGAAGATAATCCAGAAAATAATCCATTATATGCCCAACTACAGACATATTTATCACTAAAGCAAAGTGATACCTTTGCCTCAATTACTAAAGATGATGTTGATGATATCAAATTATACGAAAAGGTAGAAAAAAGAGAAATGATATTCCTCTTAGAAAACTCTGAGATACAGAGAAAAGAAGAACCATGGAAGATATTCCAATGATATTTACTCAATGGACTTTATTTCACGGGTGAGCCATACAAAACTCGGTCATATTATGAAACTCTGCTGATAAGCGCATGTGTTGAATTTCAACACTTTTTAGGTTATAATACCAGTGAGAATGTTTATAACTTCTCCAAAATGATTATAAAACAAATCATTTCTATTGAAGATTGGGGTATTTCCTCGATGACAGAAAGGCAGATTAGCCTTAACAAAGTCTCTATGAAATTTACATATTGGGACTATATTCAGGCTTTTAATAAAGTTCTCTATTATAATAACGAGAGACATAAACATACTTGCTTCTAAAGTATGTGCAAAGATATTTGCTAATCCTATTCCAAATTGGTTTTTAAACTAGTGGTCATACCACGGACCAACGATAAAAATATTTGCCCGATCCGTTTCTCAAGTTATACAGAGAATGGGTTAAGGTTTCTCCAGACGTTAACAATCTATATCACCAAGAACATATTTGTTACATGCAACAAATCGAACAAATATATTTCTTTATAGAATTTTCTGTTCCCTGGATTCATAAATGGGCTCCAGAAGTGGATTTCACTGAAGAACAAATCCCTTGTTTATATCGGACTTATTACAACAATTTTTGGGATAAATTAATGAAAAAAGACCCCCAAACAAAGTCCTTATACGGACAAGAACTGTTGGACTTGATTTCCAAGACAATTCAAGATTATAAATCAATTCCTCATAGAGGAATAATTGCTGACTCTTCGGTTAAACATATGTATAGAAGAATTTCTAACCAAGATGCAGATCAAAATGAAATGATTAATAATTATTTGGAAGAAGTCAAGAAAAACCTTCTTCTTAATATCATGCACTACGCAAAATCAGACTCATCTATGCGTAGTGAAACAAGTGATGATTCTCACGAGGCTCAACCATATGAGTCAGAAGGGCCAGTTTTAGAAGACACACTGAAGAAAGCAGAAGATTTTCTTGCAAAGTTTAAAGATAAGATTTAGCGGATAAGCATTTGCAACAGTAGATATACTGTTTCTAGGACCTGCATAGGGGACCCTCTACTACTATTCCTAGATGCTTTTTAGTTTCTATAAATAAGTTTGTTTTGTTTTGTAAGATTAGGTTTTGGGAACCACTCTCTCTTTTGTACTCTCTCTCTCTTATTCTCTTCTCTTATATTGTAAGTTGATAGTTTGCCGGAGACTACCGGAGTTGTTAAATAAAGAAAGTTTTAAGGTACTATCATTCTTCCTTTCTTTTCTTTCATCTACTTTATTACTTTCTCGATCTAAGCCTGACTATGTCCGGCTAAAGAATTATATCTATGTCGGATAACTAACTTCACTTTTATATCTACCATGAAAGATCTAGACTTTATCTAAAAATGAATAAATTTATGTATAGATTCTTGACTTGGTTCCAAGATGGTGGTACAATCATATTCAATACAACAAGTTAGTGGCTTTGTCTTAGTGACTCCATCTAGCCAGCCATGGTCTCAGCCCAAAATGAGTTAAAAGGGCGCCTTATACCCGGCTAGAACTGCTAGACACATAGGCTCACTAACAATACATATTTGAATCTCGATAGACCCTTTGCTTGGGTAAAAAGATTAGATCCTTCCATACAGTCATTAAACTATATAAAAATTTGTACATATTTCGATTCGGATTTATTCCTTGAATTCGGATGTTAACAAGCTAGATTGAAGATGACCGCGCGGACTATCACCCGTCTTCTGAGATCCTATTTCGTTGGTATTATTATTATTATTATTAACTATATAAGTGTGGTAGCTTAAAATAGCAACCCAAGGTAATTCAATCTAATTATCCACTTTTATTTAATTTTTTAGTAAAATTGGATCAATTTTACCCAAAACCTTTGCTCCCAACTACCCCAATCTCTGACCCGATTTTGCAACCTGTAATTTGACCCAAATCCACATTTTGATCTCAATTTGTCCACACTTTTTGGTTGGATAGTCCCTATCCATTCCCTCCCTGTTCCCTTTTTACTTTACCCATAACCTAATCGCCATTTCTCACAAACAAGTTGCCACCCTCTTCTCTCCTCTCATATTGAATTTTAAGTTATCGTTAGTGTCCTCACCATCCCTGACAGGTAATCCATTACAGATGAACCCCCATCTCCCTGTTTCTCTGCTTAGTTCGGTGAGGATTTCGATAAAACATGTTTTCTATAAGACAATTAGGGGTCGTTTGGTAGAATGTATTAATAAAAATAATGCTTGCATTAGCTTTGTGTATTAATAATACCTTGTTTGGTACACTCTATTGTGTATTGAGGAGTGTATTACTAATACCATGAATTTCTAGGTATTAGTAATGCAAAGGAATTTAATGCATGCATTAGCATGGCTAAAGACTTTACCTGCATTAGTTATGCAAACATTGTTTCTTATAAATTGTTTGGTTTGATGTATTAAAAATAACAAATCTTGCATAATTTCTATTAAAAATATATGTTTACAAAAATACCCTTCACACTTTATTTATTTGTACACTTCCTTTGCAACAAATTTATTAGCTAAAACATCAAAAAAATATTTCTTTACTAAAACATCATTAACTCTTCATTCTTCTTTTTCTTTTTTTCAAAAATAATATTAAATAGTTATACTATTGAGTCAAAATATTTTTGTAAAAAATTGGCAAATAATTTTTTTTTGTCTACATTAAAAACAAAGCATTTAAGTTGTCATCAAATACTAATAAAATACAGGAAAGTAATGCAATCAATTCAAGAAAAAGATAGTAATTTACTTTGTTCACATCTAATTATTACTAAATCAACTAAGATCAGATTCTTTTACAACAAAAAAATTCTACCTTCATTTTTTTAATCATATTCTAAGGATGAATTTATGTACTACTAATTAAGAAAAGCATAACGGATGTGAAAAAAGAATAAGTTTTGTTTTTTTGAGTTAATAAGTTGGGGTGAGGCAGTGGGCTGCTTAAAATTTATCGTCTCAATAGTAAGTAAATTTTTTGATTAAATTATATTTAAATTAGATTTTTTTAAAGATACTTAAGAGGTCATAAAGCCTATTAAGACACCAATAAATTAAATGACACTAAAAAAACAAATCAACATAAAAATAAAAACTTATGACAACAAAGAAAATGAAAAGACTTTAAGGGTAGTTTTGTAATTATTTGATCTAATGCAAGTGTTAAAATGTTATGTATTACTAATACCTAGAATTACTTATACATGGCATGAAAAAGTATACCAAAAAAAGTATTGTTAATACACACATCTAATGCATGCATTATATTCCTAATACACTCTACCAAACGACCCCTCAATTACTCCTCAAAAATACTTTTACATCTTTTCAACCATAATTATGGAGGATACTTTTGTAAATAAATATTTTTATAAAATGCATATTTTTTTTAATACACCAAATCAAACAATGCATAAAATGTACTCTATGTATAACTAATGCAAGCATAATTAATACAAGCATTACTAATACAAGCACTACTAATACGCTCTATTTAGTATTATTTTTATACACTACCAAATGACTCCTTACGGAGTTGCAAATCATCACTCCCTCTCTCTTTTTACACCAGTCGATTTACCTCTGACTTTTCGGGTAAGTACTACTTGAAATTCGTAGGTGGAACAAAACAATTTGCGAACACCTCATCGGAATTCGGATTCCACACTCTCTCCACCTATTCTCTCTCTCGCTTCTAGGGCAACAAGCGCCTACCACCACCAGTGATAGCAACTACCACTCAACTCCACCAGTGACAACCTCTTTCACCATAGATTAGATCTAGACAAAAGAGTTGGCGATCAAGAAACAATAGTTTTCACCGGAATCCACCAGAGCATCCAAGAAAACCATAAACGATTCATTCTATATTCTCCAGCGATCCCCTCATCTCTTCTTCAAGTAATAAGTTCTATTTTTCCTAATTAATTTCCAGATTTGCTTCAGTTTCCTTTTTTTTAAGTTTTGATTTTCAAATTTGTTTCCATTGCTACATATAAATTTGAAGTTACTTTTCAGATTTAGCTTTATAT